>VDFB02165672.1:0-46927 GCA_007258455.2 Sequoia sempervirens | reverse complement strand
ATACATTAAATCTTCAACCCTAATACATCAGCCCTATACCTTAAACAATAATCTCTTAACCCTCAACACTTAAACCCTCAACTCTTAAAACCTAATCCCTTAAACCCTCAACCCTTAAACCCTAAACCCTTGACCTTTAAACCCTAAACCCTCAAACCCTCAACCCTTAAACCCTAATCTCTTAACCCTGAACCATAAACCCAATCCCGAAATTCTTAACCTTCAACCATTAAACCTTAAACCCTAAAGCTTATCCCTAAACCCTCAACCCTTAACACTGTATGTTAAACCGTAATCCCTCAACCCTCAACCCTTAAACCCTCAACCCTTCAACCATTATCCCTTAAACTCTCAACCCCAAATCCTCAACCCTCAACCCTTAAACCCTAAACCCTAAACCCTCAACCCTTAAACCCTAAACCCCACACCCTACAACCTCAGCCGTCAACCCTATACTAAAGCCCTAATTTGTCAACCCAATATCTTCAACCCTAATGGACCTATACCCTATACACTTAACCTTGGGCACTCAAACCTAAACATTATCCCTCAATCCCCAAACCTCTACCCTATACCCTATACCCTCAACCCTCATCTCTATGCCTTATACCCTCAACCTTAAACCCTCAACCCTATACCTTAGACACTCAACCCTGAACATTATCCCTTAGCTATAAACCCTCAACTCTATACCCTCAACTATATACCTAATCCCTAATCCCTCAATCCTTAACCCTATACCTTAAACCTTGAACCCTACACCCTCAACCCTCATAACTATACACTATAGCCTCACCCTTATATGGGCTAAACCCTGAACATTGTCCCTATATCCTATAATTAAACCCTAAACCATACATTCTCAATCCTACACTCTATTCCTTTTACCCTCAGTCTATATGGAAAACCCTAACCCAATATCCTAACCCTAATCCCTATACCTTATAGACTTAATCTTATACACTCAATGAGCTGAATATTATCCCTTAACTATAAACCCTCAACCCTCTAACCTATACCCTCAACCCCCAACCATATACTTTAAACCCTAAACCCTAAAACCTCAACCCTCATCCCTATAACCTATACCCTCACCCTTGTATACCCTAAACCCAAAACCCTTACATACATACATACATACAAGCATACCTACATACATACATACATACAAGCATATATACATACATACAAGCATACATTCATACATACAAGCATACAAGCATACATACATACAAGTATACATACCTACATACAAGAATACATACACATATACATACAAATATATGCAAACATACATACATCAAACATACATTTAACAAACTTACACATAAACAATTTCAAATGAGAAATAATGAGAGCGTGCTATAACCTGCTCTTGTTATGTCATGCTTTGGGAAACATAAGCATAAACAAGCAAAACGAAGCAAAATGTAAGGAAAGATATAATGTGAGTGCATTATAATGCACGCAAATTATGTCTTACTTTAAGAATCCACATGCCTCTGGCTTGGATTTTCTTTGGATTTCCAAACCAAAGGCTTGGAGTGCCTTCCCAACATCCAAAGACATGTTTTTGCATATTCTATGAAATTTCACATGATCTCGTTCATGTTAACTGTTAGGTTTGCACATGTTTCAAGGTCAAGTAAATCAAACACTTGGGTAATGTTAGATTGTCTCTTAGCTATTTAACGGTGTATTTTTTTTCATATTTTGACAATATTAAAGCTTTGATTTTTAACTTCTTTTGTTTGTGTGTCCATTTTTGTCAAAAACCAATGCTTGGTATTTTTTAATTTATTTTTTAACCGTTATTGAAATTATAAAAAAATTATATTTTTATAAACTAGACTCCATTCTACACATATTAAAAAAATGATTTTCAATTAGTTTTAAAAAATTATAGGGGTAGAACGGTCAAAATTCTATTTTTTAGGATGTGTTCACTTTGAAAATTAGTAAAAATTCATATATTCATTAAAAACTTATTAGAAAAATTAGGCATAAACTACATGATGTTAGCTAATTTCTCAATGAAGTGATTTTAAAAATACCAAAAAAAGTTAACCTTTTGAGGGAGCCACAACAGACGCTATGTTATGTTTTTTTGACAAAAACAACACCTATTTTTGTGGCTCCCTTTTTTGAACCCCTTAATCCCTTCCATTTCAAAAAACATAGTATTTTAGAAAGTAGACTTGGAGCACTATGACCCTTATTTTTGTTGCATCTAATTTTTTTTTAGTGTAGCTATCCTCAAATTCTCATCTAAGGTCAATATTTCTTGATGGCTGAACCCGCCTGCACCTGATGAAGGATGATTATTTTGTTCACTCATGTTGTGCATCTCTAGTACCGCAACATTGGCTTTGATGAAGAAGATGACCAATCTAATGTTTAGTTGTTGTTCTGATCAATTTTGTAATTTTGGGAGGGGTTTTGAAATGTTCCACTGTTCCTTGACTTTGTTTTGATGCTTGAATGACTGATATACTTAATTTATAAATTGTGGTTTTGTTTTTAAATTGACAGAGTTTTGTTCCTTTAAATGTGATTTTGAACTCTCTCTCACACACACAATGTTCAAGCCTCAAACCTTTTACCAAAAAAAAAAATCGTATAACTAGATATATATATAAAAATATCAACTCTTGAATATGGAAAGCACAAACACAATGTTCAAGCCTCAAACCTTTTACCAAAAAATATATTCGTATAACTAGGTATATATACAAAATAGCAACTCTTGAATATGGAAAGCACAAAATAAGTATAGTTTTTGAAGTAGGAGGGAAATAGCTTATTTTAAAATTAATGAAAAAAAAGGCTTGACCCGGGTGCATATAAAAGGTAAAGTTTTTGGAATTAGAATACATAGTCAATGCAGAGAAGAACAGTTTAAGCATTTGGGCATCCAGTGAAAATCACCCAGCGCAAATGAAGAAGGGAATGACAGCAAGATTTTCCCGCAAGCGCAATGGCAATGAGAGAGCAGTGCTCAATCGTGTTTCTCCCTTGCCTATCTTGTCATCGCCTATCCCTTTCCAAACAAAAAGAATGGCTTCTGCTTCTGCTCATATCACAGAGGGCTTCAATGTCAACCTCTCTCTGCTCCGAACGCCTCAAACTGAGCCCCGCGCTTCACCCGCCATTCCGAAGCCCACTCCAAAGGTATGCAGCATTTCGGATATCAGAGACGTGGCTTCGAATCGCTTGGAGTCGATGAAGAGAGAACTGGACCACATTTATTCTGCATTTTCAAAGGAATTAGAGGCTTCTTCATCCAGGCTCGCAAAGAGACTCAAAGTTAGCTGAATTTTGCCCGAATTGGCTTTCATTTTCTTTGCTTCGGTAAGGAAAATTGATAAGACGAGTGTAATATCTAGATTAAGTGAAAATTGTTTGTAAATTTATGAAATACAAATGTTTTCGTCATTTGATCTGGTAAACGTTTGCTCCGGGCGCAAATAGTAAGAGTAAAGTTTGAACTAAGTGGAATTTCAGTCAACTTTATACGAATAAGTCTTTGATTCTTTTCAGAGTTATGTTCGCGGGGTAAAATATTAAGTGTGGAATCCAAATCGAGAGAAATTACACATAAATATATAGTTCTGGAACGCTTTGCCTATGATTATAATCATTTCTGTAGATTTTTGCTAAAGCCGCCAGTGATTGAGTGTGAGTATCAGATTAGGCGAAATTATTGTTCAGTTGATATGTTTTTTTTCCTTCAGTTCTGTAAGGTTTTTGTTTGAGGGGCAATTGTAAGATTAAAGGCTACTCAGGAGAAGTGTAGATAAATTTATAAATTAGGGATGCTTTGCCTTTTTCTATTTAATAGTTTGTAAGCATTTTCCTCTTGGTGCCATATATGAAGCGTTAAATCCAAATTGAATCAAATGTAAATAGATTCATGAATTTAGAAGTACTTCACCTTCAAGTTTGTTTGCTTCTGTAAAAAAAGTTTCAAGACGCTAAATAACAATGACAGAGTGAAAATCTGAATTAATTAAATGAAATGACGAATGCTTTTGCATTTGATTTTCTTCGCTTCTGCAAAATTTTGCTTGCCCGAGCACTGGGAATAAAAATAATTTTCAATTTAAGTGGAATTCTAGACGAATTTAAAGTACACATGGCTTTTTCTGCAGCTTCAAACACAGTCTTCCATTCAGCGCGCAGAAGAAGCAGATCGAGAGTACAAAAAGCTCTGTGGCCGGCTGGACGAAGACTTTGAAGAGATTCAGGTATAAACCTGTTATTTACTTCGTAAAATTTTCCCGAAATATCTTTCCTTATAAGTATACGTTAAATTTATAATTAAATGCCGCTTTTTAGCATATTAACTTTCCTACACAGGCAACCTATACGGAGCTAATTGCTGAAGTACAATCTTCCGGCTCTCGCCGTAAGCAAATAACTTTCCTTCTTAAATCTTATTCTTACAGTTATTTAAAAATTGTACAAATAATTTAATATTAAAAGTAATTTTTTGTTATTCTGCAGTTTGCAAAACTTCATTTCCGGAGATACTGAATTCAGCGGAGAAGAGTTTAGAGGGCCTTCGCTCCCGTTACACCCTTTAGTTCTAAATTCTAACAAAACATATTCATATTAGCGCAATAAATAGGCTAACAGTATAATTTTCGAAAACTTTGTTGATAACTTTTGTTTTAGATCCCACAAGGCCTCCCCTGTTCTGCTCGTTTGTGACGAAGCATCTTTGAAAACTTCCTGGTTGTTTACTTCGTTAGGCTATAGCTCTGTCCTATACTAGATATATGTCTTTTGCTCCCAATTTACTTCTACGAGATACTCTACTGTTGATTAATCTTAAAATTTCATGAATTTTCAGTCTCACCTTTCCACATATTTGTTAAAATTGCTTGGATAATAGACACGGCTTCCCAGCCAAGATGAGCCATAAAATATAGATAGCGTCCCTTTCATATTATTTGACTGTTTATCTCTTCTCTTCCAGCGAATACTTTACCTGAATCAATTGACGGTAATTAGACATTTTTGACATTACGCCATACATTTTAATTCAGGATGGCTTTCTATATTTAATAAATCAAATGTATACTTTGGATATTTGTTTTCAGTTTATTAGAATGATAGAAAGAAGTGAGCTTTTATTTATTTATTGAAAGAATGCATTTATAATAAAAAGGATGCAGTTAAAAACTGTTAGAAGTAGCTGTACAAAACTGTCACATCTCTGAAAAAGAGCATATCACCTGGGTGTTACGTATCATTGGGTGTTTCGTGTCAATGAAACAAATAAAAATAAAGTAAATCTGAACAAAGGAGACAACCTAAAATTAATGAGGATGGCATAGGAGATAGTAAAGGGCAGGTAGAAGCATTAATGGTGGAATTTACTCCATTCTACGAAAGGGGACTACCTAAAAATTTAGTATGGGCTCGGGTAAGGTGGGGATGATCCCAGGGCATGGCATCCCAGTTCTTTGAGCTGTCCAATGACAGGTTGCATGGAAAACAATAGGCCTTTAGAAAATTTTAAACCCTCACAACTCCCATAATTTCACTTTCAAGACTGGTTTGATGGGCAGAGAGAGTATGTGCATAAGAAGGGCGGAGCATATTTTAAAACCCTCACAATACCCCCTTATTTTATTATTGAAGTTTTGGTTGGAGGAAATGAGTGAAGAAATGCAGAGAGCACATGAGGAAAAGAGTAGAGAAAAATATGAAAAGGAAGAAATTGCATAGGAAGGCAAGAGTAGAATGTAGAGTAATTCATGGAGACATCTCGGGGCTTAGGAGAGGAAAAAGGTGAGAGGAGAGGGTCAGAACAAATTTGGTGAAAAGGGTTTAGAAACTTTCAAGAAAATGAAACTAGCAGATTGGGTGTGGTGTTGACGTGACCTGCAAGTGTATCACGTCCTCATCACCAAGGATCAGTTGGCATTAAAATTAGACTCCACAACTATTGATAGCATCCTCCCTACCTATATTGGAGTTCCAGTTTAAGAAAGTGCGAGCAGATTTGATGAAATTGGGAATGCAGAGGGATTTACTGGAGCGATATATGCAGGATAATTCTTTGGCAAAGCTAAGTAGATAATTTATTTATACATTTCCACTTCATTCTCATCGTGTAAATTGTCCTACAATTATTTCACTTTGTTAAAAAATAGATTGACTACTATGTTTAAAGGGGTATTTATGCAACTCATTCATATTGGCCATGTGAAATCAAAAGTTCAAGTAGGTGGGTTCTAAGCATTTTTGTACTTACAAATTATGTAGGAAGGGTTTCCTAGAGTTTGGGTTCCTTGAAATGAAACTAAACTAAACATTTATTCTTGTCTCAACAAAACCAAAGGAAAGGTCAATGTTTGTAAGTTTAAAATGTAAAATAGTGATGAATTCTCAAATATACTTTGAATGTTAGTTAAGACTACACACCATGAAAGAGAAACTAAAAAGTTAGGCAGCGAATCTCATTAAATGTAGTATGATAGCATGATAGTTTGATTATTTACAGAATCAATAGTTCCAAGTGGATGGATTTGATTCTAGCAATGTTGGTAGCTATTAGTATGAATTCGGGTATATGTTATATGAGTGGAGATTAGTTAGGATGGCTTCTACGTAAAGTCATAATAATCATAAAATAGTGAGACATTAATATTGCCAATGTTGATCTAAAGACCTATCGGAGAGTCAAATATAGTATTATACACATAGCACACTATGGTGGTAATTCAAGGTTATCACTCATGTTTATCTTATGTGAACCCTATTAATAATGTATAAATGTAGAAAATGATAAAATTATCATGCATCAAAGAACTTTAAATCAAGTTTTGAACATTAAACTCATGAATATTGACAAACTAGGGTGCTGCCGCAATAGTGGTTTACACTTTTTGGGAGATCCTGATTTTTTATGAAATCATACATTTTTAGAAAATATAATGATTTAAGCCTTGAAAATTTCCATTTAAAGGATTCCAATTGAAGAGGGTTTGATCAAACCGCCTTAGACCAAGCTCCCTTGGATAGAACCCCGCTAGTTTTAAACCGGACTTATAACATAATCTCCTTTACACCTATCAAAATGCTAATAAAAAAACCACTTTTGATTTACCTTTTGGGGGATCAAATGAATTCATTTAATTTTTATTTTTTTAAGTATGTAGTCCTTATTATAAGCTTCCAAAAAAGTATAATTGTAATTAAATTAAATTTTATTATTATATTTATTTTTTATTTCTTGTGACTGTAAGTTTTTCATCGAAAATCAATCTCTCTATTCTGCACATGTGGAAAAATAGAAGATTATCAAAAAAAATTTGAAAAATATGAGTGCACTAGATATTGAAGTCCTTGATCCAAAAATAAAAAATAAATTGAATTTTGATGCATACAAAAAAAGTTGTGTTATACGGTCCGCCTATGTTCGAATTGTAATTGGTTTGACTTCGAAACTTGATTAAGGAAAAAAATATTCAATAAAACACTATGAAACCAATTGGAAGCACTAGATATCGTAGTGACAAATCTAAATTCAAAAAAAATAGAATTTTATCCTTCATGAAAAAAAAAGTTATGTGTTATACGGTGAGCGCCACCCTTAAAAATGGTGTTTACTGAAAAAACTAGTTTTTGAAGGAGATAGAAAAAGAAGTGCAATATGATTCCAAAAAAAATTTAGAATCTACAGAAAAAATGTTGCAAATCACTAGTTTGCATCATCTTCAAATTCCTCACGATTTAGCCGCTATAGGTGTCCAAAAGTGAAGATTTAGTTAGAAAAAAATTAGTTCAGTGTCCAGTTTGGCCAAAAATTGTAAACTAGTATTATGGGATCACCCATTATCAAGTAAAAATTGTAAAATTTATAGATCATAACATTGGTATACACTTGATGACCTTGCCTTCATCTTGATACATCCTTGATGAATGGTTTGTGATTGAAAGGTGACATGTTGTACATGATACCATCTAATGCATTAGAGGTATGCTTACTTAGAGTAATAAGGGATCCCAATTCTAAAGGTATGTATATGTACGCACGTGCATTTATATATATATGTACATGTGTGTACATGTATGTATATAGACATACATACATATGCATACATGTATATATATACATGTGTACATGCACACATACACATATATATGCATGTACATACATGTACATACACACATACACATACATATATAATACATGTACATACATACACATACATATGTACATGTACATACTCAGAAATACATATCTGTCTGCCTGCATGCCTGCATGCATGCGTAATAATGATGCGTGCGTACGTGCGTATTGCGTGTTGCGTACGTACGTAATGCGTAATGCGTCGCATGCGTACGTACGTGCGTGCGTACTTGCGATACGTACGCGCATTAACGTGCGTGCGTGGATGCTGCAATGCGCGTATTGTCGTTAGCGTGTGCGTACGCGATGTTGCGTGCGTGACAATCATCGCGTCATCTGTCGATAACATGCCGCGGTAGCGCGTGTTGCGATAGTAATGATGCGTGTGCGTGCGTACGCGCATGCTGCGTAATGGTGCGTGCGTAATGCGATACGTGTGCGATGCGTATCAATGTGTGCGTATGCGTGCGTGCGTACCTTGCGATGTTGCGGCAATGTTGTCAATAATGATGCGATGCAATGCGTACACACATACATACATACACATACATACATACATACACATAAGAATATAAATCATTCTCATTGGTCTGGGTCATGCTAAGGTTTAGAAAACCACTCCTGGGTGGAAGATTAGGATCCTAATTGACTTGTGGTACAACCAAAATACATCAAAATAAAGATTAAAAATATACTTTCAAATTGGAAAAATTAGAAATACTAGTGACATGAGATTTGAAAATGAAACACTAGTGGATTGGCTAAGGTTAGTTAAGGTGTATAAAGAGATTTCACAACAAATCTCAAAAACCCTAATATAAAAGGACAAAGTAATGAATCAAGATAATATTTAAAGATTTCCAAATTTGAAAATTAAACATAAAAAAGGGTAGATTTAGAAAACCCCAATAGGAAGAAGAAACCCTAAAATTAAACCAAGTCAAGTAGGATCAATCAAGTTCATAAAAACATGAAGGAAAATAGATTTTCATTAGAGATAGCCTAAGCTATTTAAAGGAATATAATCAATCAAGCACAAACCAGTTACCTAATTTAACTAATTTTATAAATGTAGTAGTAATATGATAAATGTACAAGTGTTCTAGGAAATATAAATGTGACAATCAGGTTACTTAGCTCTATGGCCAAAGAATGAATGGTAATGAAGAAGATTTTGGAGTAAGACTTGTGTAGCTCATAAATTAATGCCTCTATCTATGAAGTACCTTGGAGTCTACAATAGATTTATGCTTTGTCAAGGGGTGAGTTTGCAAGTTTGGGAAAACAAATTTATGGTCATGGACTCTAGTATTTCATGTTTGGACTCATCCCTATGCATAGTGAGGTTTTTCTCTTCTACTCACCTAATGAATAGTTGTCTACTTTATTCTTCCTTAAGATTTGGAAACTAGAAGTATTTGCAAATACCAAGTAAATGGTTGTCATGTTTAGTCACGAGGAGAGGATTTCTCTTAGATCAACTCTTAGAAAATGTATAAACATAAAAGATAGTAAGAAAGAGCTTGTTAGAATGTATACTTGTTACTCATTTAGTGTACCAAATTCAAGTGTATCACTATTAATTGCTTCTTTAAATGTTCTAGACTGTGAGGATTTTGAATGATTTCTTGGATGTTTTTTTGATGATTAGATTGAATGCATTGAATGTATTTATATAATCTTATTTTTCGTGTTCTATTCTACTTTCTACAACACTCGACAAAAACAGGGGTTTTACGCTTGCTACACTGTTATCTTTTTCCATAGACAATTGTAGTGAGCACTAGGTAGTGGCACCACTCATGGGCTCTAATTTTTCTTCCTTTTAATAATAAGGAAATAATAATGGCCATCTACTAGCCTATTTGTTTGTCTACACAGATCTGGTGGTTCTGCTTTGTTTCTCTTATTTAAGTTGAAAATTTCAAAGAAGCTTAATATTTTAAATTGAACTGTTCATGGGACCACCAGTTTTAAATTGGCATGACTCATGGGCTCTAATTTTTCTTTGGTTTCATAATAAGTAAATAATAATGGCCATCTACTAGCCTATTTGTCTGTCTATACAGATCTGATGGCTCTACTTTGTTTCTTTTATTTAAGTTGAAAATTTCAAAGAAGCTTAATATTTTAAATTGAATTGTTCATGGGACCACCAGTTTTAAACTGGCACCACTCATGGGCTCTAATTTTCTTCCTTTTCATAATAAGGAAATAGTAATGGCCATCTACTAGCCTATTTATCTATCTGTACAAATTTGGTGGTTTTGCTTTGTTTCTTTTATTTAAGTTGAAAATTTCAAAGAAGCTTAATATTTTAAATTGAACTGTTCATGTGACCATCAATTTTAAACTGTTCCTAAAAATCCTCAGCAACACCCTACCCTAAGAGTCTTTAGCAATGGTACAAGGTTAGAATCAGGTTTTATTAAATGATAATACATAAATATTGTCATCCCAACAGCTTTGTGAGAGTATTAAACAATTAGTGTCCACACATAATGTTTTTCAAGGCCATTGAAACAAGGAACACAACCACAAATTGTGTAATTTTAGTTCCATATCATCATTATGCTTCATAAAATTATAATGTATAGCAAACTCACAAAGGACAATCATCACCCAGTCATATAGCAAGACTAATGATCTATCACTAGGGATTCTTCAACAATCACATAGGACAATCATCATGCATAATAATAATGTCATTTTTGAAGTAGAAACAAAGTCTTTACTTGAACAAACTGCCTAGGCTATATCAAGTTGCTAATGGAGACAATTAATGCTGTGAAATGGTAAAAAATTCTAAGAAGCTCTAATGTTTCTTACAGCTTTCCTTATTTTTCCTTATCTCGAATAGCCAGTGATCTTTTGCTTTATGAATGTTTCAAGATTGATATGCTTCCACCTATGGTAGCTATTTTTTCTGGAAAAATATGCAGTGAAGGATTTCTTGTAATTAAAAATTTGTCCCTCTTGTTGTCATTCACATTTCCAATATAAAATTAAAAGTTGGGATGTTGCTGTCGTCTACATGTTTCCAAAATATTAGAACTATCGTTATCTTTGGAGTTTGTGAGATCAGTAGGAGGACAACAATGAGTAAAGGAGAGCAAGTACAGCTAGTTTTTTCCATCTTTTGCTTGGAATTGTAAATTTGGTTTACTCTTGTTGTTCATTGTGCTCTTTTTGCAGTAACAAATATTTTATTTCTTTTTGTAGTAACAAAGACTATTTTTTGTTTTGTTCAATATAAGAATCAAACGATAGAAATGAGTTAAGTAGAGCAAGTGTTTCCCTATTTTCTTTCATTTTGCTTTAAATGTGTAGTTCCTCAAAACAAGCATAGGTTGGAGGGTGAGATAAATAGTCATGATAATCCTATTGAGTTATCCTCATATGATAATAGAGCCATAAGACCACCTCAAAAGTAAGGAATCCAATATTGTGTTAAGCTCAAATGCCAAACTTAGCATGGCAAGAGTATAACAGAGGTTAAAAGAAGGCAACATACTAGGGAGAGTCCTCAAGGCCAAGCCATTATAACACTGCTACAAGAAATTTTATGAACAAATGAAAGGATTACAAGTTTGCTAATGCCCAAATTTATATATTTCCTTCATCATTATAACAAACAACACAAAATTTAATATCTTTCTACCAATAAAATCCATCAGAAAAATTTATTTTCACATTTTAATGAAACCCTAACCTAGAATACATCCAACAAATCTCCCAAATGAGATAGAACACAAACAATGCGGATAAAACAATCCAACAAATGGCCCTAGATGGAACTTGGGAAAATATGGTCATTGTTGGTGTTGACCTCGGCTGACAAGCTCTCGCCCTCAATCCTTTCACTCGAGCGTTCAAAATAGTTGGCCTAGCTTTTTTTATTTTATTTTGATATTTTTGATCAACACATTTTCGACCAAAATATACTCGATCGAACAAGTGGAGCCACATGGGTGCCATATCAACCCATTTTTGGCTGATAATGTTTCGACCGAAAGTAACTTGCCCAAAAATGTGGAACCACGTAGGCGCCATGTTGCTACCCCATGGATTCGGCCAAAAGTAATCTAGTCGGATTACTTTATTTGGCCACAAATGTGACATAGGTTTGTGCTTTTACCCATACATTAGACCCTCAAGCCTAATCCCTCAACCATATACCTTAAACCCTAAACCCTCAACCCTAAACCCTCAAACCTCAACCCTTAAACCCTAAACCTTTAAATCCTAATCCCTCAACCCTCAGCCCTTAAATCATAAACCCTCAAAACTTAAACCCAATACCCTATACATTAGACCCTAAACCCTAATCCCTCAACCCTATATCTTAAACCTTTTAATCTCGTAACCCTCAATCCTTAAACCCTCAAACCTTAAACTCTAATCAATCAAACCATCAATCCTTAAATCCTCAACCCTCAACCCTTACAACCTCAACCCTTAAACCCTAAACCCTCAACCCTTAAACCTTAAACTCTCAACCCTCAACCCATAAACCCTCAACCCTATAACTTAAACCCTAATCTGTCAACCCTCAACCCTTAAACCCTAATCCATCAACCCTCAACCATAATCCCTATCCCTAAACCCTCAACCCTCAACCCTCAACCCTTAAACCCTCAAACCTCAACCCTCAACTGTAAACCCTCCACCCTATACATTATATCCTCAACCATAATCCTTCAACCCTCACCCCTTTACCATATACATTAAATCTTCAACCCTAATACATCAACCCTATACCTTAAACAATAATCTCTTAACCCTCAACACTTAAACCCTCAACTCTTAAAACCTAATCCTTTAAACCCTCAACCCTTAAACCCTAAACCCTTGACCTTTAAACCCTAAACCCTCAAACCCTCAACCCTTAAACCCTAATCTCTTAACCCTGAACCATAAACCCAATCCCGAAATTCTTAACCTTCAACCATTAAACCTTAAACCCTAAAGCTTATCCCTAAACCCTCAACCCTTAACACTGTATGTTAAACCGTAATCCCTCAACCCTCAACCCTTAAACCCTCAACCCTTCAACCATTATCCCTTAAACTCTCAACCCCAAATCCTCAACCCTCAACCCTTTAAACCCTAAACCCTCAACCCTTAAACCCTAAACCCCACACCCTACAACCTCAGCCGTCAACCCTATACTAAAGCCCTAATTTGTCAACCCAATATCTTAAACCCTAATGGACCTATACCCTATACACTTAACCTTGGGCACTCAAACCTGAACATTATCCCTCAATCCCCAAACCTCTACCCTATACCCTATACCCTCAACCCTCATCTCTATGCCTTATACCCTCAACCTTAAACCCTAAACCCTATACCTTAGACACTCAACCCTGAACATTATCCCTTAGCTATAAACCCTCAACTCTATACCCTCAACTATATACCTAATCCCTAATCCCTCAATCCTTAACCCTATACCTTAAACCTTGAACCCTACACCCTCAACCCTCATAACTATACACTATAGCCTCACCCTTATATGGGCTAAACCCTGAACATTGTCCCTATATCCTATAATTAAACCCTAAACCATACATTCTCAATCCTTCACTCTATTCCTTTTACCCTCAGTCTATATGGAAAACCCTAAACCCAATATCCTAACCCTAATCCCTATACCTTATAGACTTAATCTTATACACTCAATGAGCTGAATATTATCCCTTAACTATAAACCCTCAACCCTCTAACCTATACCCTCAACCCCCAACCATATACTTTAAACCCTAAACCCTAAAACCTCAACCCTCATCCCTATAACCTATACCCTCACCCTTGTATACCCTAAACCCAAAACCCTTACATACATACATACATACAAGCATACCTACATACATACATACATACAAGCATATATACATACATACAAGCATACATTCATACATACAAGCATACAAGCATACATACATACAAGTATACATACCTACATACAAGAATACATACACATATACATACAAATATATGCAAACATACATACATCAAACATACATTTAACAAACTTACACATAAACAATTTCAAATGAGAAATAATGAGAGCGTGCTATAACCTGCTCTTGTTATGTCATGCTTTGGGAAACATAAGCATAAACAAGCAAAACGAAGCAAAATGTAAGGAAAGATATAATGTGAGTGCATTATAATGCACTCAAATTATGTCTTACTTTAAGAATCCACATGCCTCTGGCTTGGATTTTCTTTGGATTTCCAACCCAAAGGCTTGGAGTGCCTTCCCAACATCCAAAGACATGTTTTTGCATATTCTATGAAATTTCACATGATCTCGTTCATGTTAACTGTTAGGTTTGCACATGTTTCAAGGTCAAGTAAATCAAACACTTGGGTAATGTTAGATTGTCTCTTAGCTATTTAACGGTGTATTTTTTTTCATATTTTGACAATATTAAAGCTTTGATTTTTAACTTCTTTTGTTTGTGTGTCCATTTTTGTCAAAAACCAATGCTTGGTATTTTTTACTTTATTTTTTAACCGTTATTGAAATTATAAAAAAATTATATTTTTATAAACTAGACTCCATTCTACACATATTAAAAAAATGATTTTCAATTAGTTTTAAAAAATTATAGGGGTAGAACGGTCAAAATTCTATTTTTTAGGATGTGTTCACTTTGAAAATTAGTAAAAATTCATATATTCATTAAAAACTTATTAGAAAAATTAGGCATAAACTACATGATGTTAGCTAATTTCTCAATGAAGTGATTTTAAAAATACCAAAAAAAGTTAACCTTTTGAGGGAGCCACAACAGACGCTATGTTATGTTTTTTTGACAAAAACAACACCTATTTTTGTGGCTCCCTTTTTTGAACCCCTTAATCTTTACCATTTTTTTTTTTAAATGTAGTTTAGAAAGTAGACTCGGAGCATTATGACCCTTGTTTTTGTTGCATTTTTTTTTTGTGTAACTATCCTCAATTTCTCATCCAAGGTCAATATTTATTGATTTCAAAAGAAAAAGTGGCCATTTAAGACCCCTTTTTGGCCCCTCATCTTTGTGCACTTACCCTATGCGTAGGTGGAAACGACGATTTGGGTGGTCATTTGCATCAACTCCCACATGGTTACTTGTGTATGTTGTATGTTTCTTAGGTAGTGTTTGTCTTTCTTTCTAATGCTATGGATCTTCTACAACACTATGGTCTAGTTGCCCAATTGATTGTGGATTATGTGCAAGATAGATTTTTCTAAGGCATTCTTTGAATAATGCCATATGTGATTATGACCTTCACAATGAGAAAGAGCTTGTGGGAGGGTTTGTTTTGGCATACAGATTTGATGAAAAACATTGGTTTTTAAAGCATTTATGTCGCTCTAAAACGAGCTTTTTGCAAGAGTTGACGAATCTAAACTAGATGATACATTCAAAGCACACCAAAAGGAATTGGGCTCTTGTCTGTGTGGTCAAATTATGAAGGTTTGTAGAGTGATGATTATTTTGTTCACTCATCATGCGCATTCCCCTCTAGTACCTGCAACGTTGGCTTTGATGGAAGAAGATGACCAATCTAATGTTTAGTTGTTGTTCTGATCAATTTTGTAATTTTGGGAGGGGTTTTGAAATGTTCCATTGTTCCTTGACTTTGTTTTGATGCTTGAATGACTGATATACTTAATTTATAAATTGTGGTTTTGTTTTTAAATTGATAGAGTTTTGTTCCTTTAAATGTGATTTTGAACTCTCTCTCTCACACACACACAATGTTCAAGCCTCAAACCTTTTACCAAAAAAATAAATCGTATAACTAGATATATATATATATATATATATATAAATATCAACTCTTGAATATGGAAAGCACAAACACAATGTTCAAGCCTCAAACCTTTTACCAAAAAATATATTCGTATAACTAGGTATATATACAAAATAGCAACTCTTGAATATGGAAAGCACAAAATAAGTATAGTTTTTGAAGTAGGAGGGAAATAGCTTATTTTAAAATTAATGAAAAAAAAGGCTTGACCCGGGTGCATATAAAAGGTAAAGTTTTTGGAATTAGAATACATAGTCAATGCAGAGAAGAACAGTTTAAGCATTTGGGCATCCAGTGAAAATCACCCAGCGCAAATGAAGAAGGGAATGACAGCAAGATTTTCCCGCAAGCGCAATGGCAATGAGAGAGCAGTGCTCAATCGTGTTTCTCCCTTGCCTATCTTGCCATCGCCTATCCCTTTCCAAACAAAAAGAATGGCTTCTGCTTCTGCTCATATCACAGAGGGCTTCAATGTCAACCTCTCTCTGCTCCGAACGCCTCAAACTGAGCCCCGCGCTTCACCCGCCATTCCGAAGCCCACTCCAAAGGTATGCAGCATTTCGGATATCAGAGACGTGGCTTCGAATCGCTTGGAGTCGATGAAGAGAGAACTGGACCACATTTATTCTGCATTTTCAAAGGAATTAGAGGCTTCTTCATCCAGGCTCGCAAAGAGACTCAAGGTTAGCTGAATTTTGCCCGAATTGGCTTTCATTTTCTTTGCTTCGGTAAGGAAAATTGATAAGACGAGTGTAATATCTAGATTAAGTGAAAATTGTTTTTAAATTTATGAAATACAAATGTTTTCGTCATTTGATCTGGTAAACGTTTGCTCCGGGCGCAAATAGTAAGAGTAAAGTTTGAACTAAGTGGAATTTCAGTCAACTTTATACGAATAAGTCTTTGATTCTTTTCAGAGTTATGTTCGCGGGGTAAAATATTAAGTGTGGAATCCAAATCGAGAGAAATTACACATAAATATATAGTTCTGGAACGCTTTGCCTATGATTATAATCATTTCTGTAGATTTTTGCTAAAGCCGCCAGTGATTGAGTGTGAGTATCAGATTAGGCGAAATTATTGTTCAGTTGATATGTTTTTTTTCCTTCAGTTCTGTAAGGTTTTTGTTTGAGGGGCAATTGTAAGATTAAAGGCTACTCAGGAGAAGTGTAGATAAATTTATAAATTAGGGATGCTTTGCCTTTTTCTATTTAATAGTTTGTAACCATTTTGCTCTTGGTGCCATATATGAAGCGTTAAATCCAAATTGAATCAAATGTAAATAGATTCATGAATTTAGAAGTACTTCACCTTCAAGTTTGTTTGCTTCTGTAAAAAAAGTTTCAAGACGCTAAATAACAATGACAGAGTGAAAATCTGAATTAATTAAATGAAATGACGAATGCTTTTGCATATGATTTTCTTCGCTTCTGCAAAATTTTGCTTGCCCGAGCACTGGGAATAAAAAGAATTTTCAATTTAAGTGGAATTCTACACGAATTTAAAGTACACATGGCTTTTTCTGCAGCTTCAAACACAGTCTTCCATTCAGCGCGCAGAAGAAGCAGATCGAGAGTACAAAAAGCTCTGTGGCCGGCTGGACGAAGACTTTGAAGAGATTCAGGTATAAACCTGTTATTTACTTCGTAAAATTTTCCCGAAATATCTTTCCTTATAAGTATACGTTAAATTTATAATTAAATGCCGCTTTTTAGCATATTAACTTTCCTACACAGGCAACCTATACGGAGCTAATTGCTGAAGTACAATCTTCCGGCTCTCGCCGTAAGCAAATAACTTTCCTTCTTAAATCTTATTCTTACAGTTATTTAAAAATTGTACAAATAATTTAATATTAAAAGTAATTTTTTGTTATTCTGCAGTTTGCAAAACTTCATTTCCGGAGATACTGAATTCAGCGGAGAAGAGTTTAGAGGGCCTTCGCTCCCGTTACACCCTTTAGTTCTAAATTCTAACAAAACATATTCATATTAGCGCAATAAATAGGCTAACAGTATAATTTTCGAAAACTTTGTTGATAACTTTTGTTTTAGATCCCACAAGGCCTCCCCTCTTCTGCTCGTTTGTGACGAAGCATCTTTGAAAACTTCCTGGTTGTTTCCTTCGTTAGGCTATAGCTCTCTGTCCTATACTAGATATATGTCTTTTGCTCCCAATTTACTTCTACGAGATACTCTACTGTTGATTAATCTTAAAATTTCATGAATTTTCAGTCTCACCTTTCCACATATTTGTTAAAATTGCTTGGATAATAGACACGGCTTCCCAGCCAAGATGAGCCATAAAATATAGATAGCGTCCCTTTCATATTATTTGACTGTTTATCTCTTCTCTTCCAGCGAATACTTTACCTGAATCAATTGACGGTAATTAGACATTTTTGACATTACGCCATACATTTTAATTCAGGATGGCTTTCTATATTTAATAAATCAAATGTATACTTTGGATATTTGTTTTCAGTTTATTAGAATGAAAGAAAGAAGTGAGCTTTTATTTATTTATTGAAAGAATGCATTTATAATAAAAAGGATGCAGTTAAAAACTGTTGGAAGTAGCTGTACAAAACTGTCACATCTCTGAAAAAGAGCATATCACCTGGGTGTTACGTATCATTGGGTGTTTCGTGTCAATGAAACAAATAAAAATAAAGTAAATCTGAACAAAGGAGGCAACCTAAAATTAATGAGGATGGCATAGGAGATAGTAAAGGGCAGGTAGAAGCATTAATGGTGGAATTTACTCCATTCTACGATAGGGGACAACCTAAAAATTTAGTATGGGCTCGGGTAAGGTGGGGATGATCCCAGGGCATGGCATCCCAGTTCTTTGAGCAGTCCATAAGAAGGGCGGAGCATATTTTAAAACCCTCACAACACCCCCTTATTTTATTATTGAAGTTTTGGTTGGAGGAAATGAGTGAAGAAATGCAGAGAGCACATGAGGAAAAGAGTAGAGAAAAATATGAAAAGGAAGAAATTGCATAGGAAGGCAAGAGTAGAATGTAGAGTAATTCATGGAGACATCTCGGGGCTTAGGAGAGGAAAAAGGTGAGAGGAGAGGGTCAGAACAAATTTGGTGAAAAGGGTTTAGAAACTTTCAAGAAAATGAAACTAGCAGATTGGGTGTGGTGTTGACGTGACCTGCAAGTGTATCACGTCCTCATCACCAAGGATCAGTTGGCATAAAAATTAGACTCCACAACTATTGATAGCATCCTCCCTACCTATATTGGAGTTCCAGTTTAAGAAAGTGCGAGCAGATTTGAT
The DNA here is from genome assembly GCA_007258455.2 of Sequoia sempervirens. Lineage (NCBI taxonomy): Eukaryota > Viridiplantae > Streptophyta > Pinopsida > Cupressales > Cupressaceae > Sequoia > Sequoia sempervirens. Next base: position 27,679 of record VDFB02165672.1, on the reverse strand, counting down.
GAAATTGGGAATGCAGAGGGATTTACTGGAGCGATATATGCAGGATAATTCTTTGGCAAAGCTAAGTAGATAATTTATTTATACATTTCCACTTCATTCTCATCGTGTAAATTGTCCTACAATTATTTCACTTTGTTAAAAAATAGATTGACTACTATGTTTAAAGGGGTATTTATGCAACTCATTCATATTGGCCATGTGAAATCAAAAGTTCAAGTAGGTGGGTTCTAAGCATTTTTGTACTTACAAATTATGTAGGAAGGGTTTCCTAGAGTTTGGGTTCCTTGAAATGAAACTAAATTAAACATTTATTCTTGTCTCAACAAAACCAAAGGAAAGGTCAATGTTTGTAAGTTTAAAATGTAAAATAGTGATGAATTCTCAAATATACTTTGAATGTTAGTTAAGACTACACACCATGAAAGAGAAACTAAAAAGTTAGGCAGCGAATCTCATTAAATGTAGTATGATAGCATGATAGTTTGATTATTTACAGAATCAATAGTTCCAAGTGGATGGATTTGATTCTAGCAATGTTGGTAGCTATTAGTATGAATTCGGGTATATGTTATATGAGTGGAGATTAGTTAGGATGGCTTCTACGTAAAGTCATAATAATCATAAAATAGTGAGACATTAATATTGCCAATGTTGATCTAAAGACCTATCGGAGAGTCAAATATAGTATTATACACATAGCACACTATGGTGGTAATTCAAGGTTATCACACATGTTTATCTTAGGTGAACCCTATTAATAATGTATAAATGTAGAAAATGATAAAATTATCATGCATCAAAGAACTTTAAATCAAGTTTTGAACATTAAACTCATGAATATTGACAAACTAGGGTGCTGCCGCAATAGTGGTTTACACTTTTTGGGAGATCCTGATTTTTGATGAAATCATACATTTTTAGAAAATATAATGATTTAAGCCTTGAAAATTTCCATTTAAAGAATTCCAATTGAAGAGGGTTTGATCAAACCGCCTTAGACCAAGCTCCCTTGGATAGAACCCCGCTAGTTTTAAACCGGACTTATAACATAGTCTCCTTTAAACCTATCAAAATGCTAATAAAAAAACCACTTTTGATTTACCTTTTGGGGGATCAAATGAATTCATTTAATTTTTATTTTTTTAAGTATGTAGTCCTTATTATAAGCTTCCAAAAAAGTATAATTGTAATTAAATTAAATTTTATTATTATATTTATTTTTTATTTCTTGTGAATGTAAGTTTTTCATCGAAAATCAATCTCTCTATTCTGCACATGTGGAAAAATAGAAGATTATCAAAAAAAATTTGAAAAATATGAGTGCACTAGATATTGAAGTCCTTGATCCAAAAATAAAAAATAAATTGAATTTTGATGCATACAAAAAAAGTTGTGTTATACGGTCCGCCTATGTTCGAATTGTAATTGGTTTGACTTCGAAACTTGATTAAGGAAAAAAATATTCAATAAAACACTATGAAACCAATTGGAAGCACTAGATATCGTAGTGACAAATCTAAATTCAAAAAAAATAGAATTTTATCCTTCATGAAAAAAAAAGTTATGTGTTATACGGTGAGCGCCACCCTTAAAAATGGTGTTTACTGAAAAAACTAGTTTTTGAAGGAGATAGAAAAAGAAGTGCAATATGATTCCAAAAAAAATTTAGAATCTACAGAAAAAATGTTGCAAATCACTAGTTTGCATCATCTTCAAATTCCTCACGATTTAGCCGCTATAGGTGTTCAAAAGTGAAGATTTAGTTAGAAAAAAATTAGTTCAGTGTCCAGTTTGGCCAAAAATTGTAAACTAGTATTATGGGATCACCCATTATCAAGTAATTGTAAAATTTATAGATCATAACATTGGTATACACTTGATGACCTTGCCTTCATCTTGATACATCCTTGATGAATGGTTTGTGATTGAAAGGTGACATGTTGTACATGATACCATCTAATGCATTAGAGGTATGCTTACTTAGAGTAATAAGGGATCCCAATTCTAAATGTTGTGCCTAAGAGCTGTTGTTCATTCTTGGGAGTTAGCCAAATAAAACCTTACATGGATTTGTATTAGAATATAGCTTTTAGATGTGGTGATTTTGATTACAATAATGTAACTTCATGTTTATGTAGATCCACTATGGCATAGTGTCTTGGTTTAGTAATAAGTATGATTTTTGCAAACAAAGAGAATTTCTTGTTAAGCAATCAACCTAACCTTGGTGTCATGGAGATGAACTTATAGGATATTTGGGAAAAAAATATATTAACTAAAAATTTACTATAATCAAGGGTTAACTATTTTAATAACTTTATGTTCAAACCTTAAGAGATGTAAGGTGGCAAATAATTCTAGATCAAATATTTAGTTGCAAGATGACCTTGTAATATGAGTTCTAGGAATTAGATATAAATAATATGAGCCTTGGCTCTTGGTTGCATAATATTGTAAGGGTGACTTCACTTAGTGACACTACAACAATCTATTGATACCTTGAGTATAAGAACCTCCATATGGGAACTATCACAAGACTTCAAAGAAAGGTTCTAAGGTGGTAATGGAAAAAGATATGAGTACATACCAAATAGAAGATGATTGTCATTTAATTTGAAGGTGTCGTTGAGATTAAGTTAAGAGATAAACCTATGAGATCATGTTATCCAACATCTTTGGAGACCTTACTATTGACCACCATGGTCATACTTAGTATAAATAAATTACCCAATCTATGAACTATTACTACTAGAATATGGGGTTGCACCATAAGGTAAAGATAATAGATTATTAAGGATATTATTGGTAATATTATTAATGGGTTATGCTTTCATATATTGGTCTAATGGATATAGTGTTTCCAACTTTCTTAAGTAGCATCAAATATTGATTATCCTTAAAATAATCTTATAAATACTATTGTATAAGAACTATGATATTGAACATGTTCTAAGCCTAAATAGAACCCTGTGTTATAAACTATGTGGTACTATCATCAATGTACCAAATGTGGCATGATATCCTTGGTAGGTAAATGTAAGAGGTTTGGGGATGTTTGCATTGAGTTAGGAATAATAACTATGGTATAGTTTAAATTGATAATTTTGTATATGTGGATGGAAGTGTCATGGTAGAGGTTTGCTAAATTAGGAACTAGTGCATAGGTATCCTTGAGAGACCATATAAGAAGAACGATGTGTGACCTTGATCTATTTGGAAGTGGGTACATAGGTGGTTCCTTGGCGAAGGATGTTCCTATGACCTCAAGTCCATAGGGGGAGGGCCTAGGGGGATAACTCCAAGGGTTGGGGTTGTTCCTAATTGGTTTGATCTTCTCTCTTTAGTAGGCTTCAATTTGAGGCTGAAATGGGTACCAAATGGGTATGATCAAGTTAAAGAAATTTAATAATTTATATTTAATACATAATATGCTTATGAATAGTAAGTGGAATGAAGTAAGGGATTTGACTACTTTATAGTAGATATTTGATTATATGTATTTTTGGTAGAGGCCATCTTGTGTTGGTTCTATGTAACTCTTATGTGTTTGTGAAATCCAACTCCATATCTATAGGTCTTTATGTATAAGATCCTAGATATTTTGTGATTCATATTATGTATGACCCACCCAAGTGTGAACCTCCAGGGTATTTGAGTAGTGATAGGTAGTTATTGGACTGTGCCAATGATTGATGTCTAGGCTATTGCTAAGGATTATTTGACATTCCCTGGGTTCATGAAGGTGGATTGCTAGGGGCTACCCTGGTTATGATATGGTAACAACTAGTAGGTTGTCATTGGACCGTGCTAATGGAAAATTCCTAGAGCTACTATTGTATCTTTTGGATTAGTTGGCATTCATTGGGTTCATCGAGGTGGATTGCTAGGGGCTCCAGAATTTGATATGGTAACAGTTGTATGTGTAGGGACCCATCCATGTGGGTAATAATAAGTTGGGACTAACCATTGTATCAATGGGTTTTGCTGGTAGTCACTAATAACATGAAAGTGATTGGTGCCAAGTGTTATCCAAGATTGTGAAGAATATAGGTAACAATATCACTAAGGTCATAAGGTGGTATTTTTTGAAAGCTACCTCTTCCTGGGTGGAATAATTTGTTGCCAGTGGCTTATAGGTGATGCAAGTTGGAATCTACTAAGCTAGATAGGTTCACTACTTTTGGAATTCCTTGGGATGGAGGATGGACCCATAGTGTAGTATGAGATGCATCGAATATCCTTACTAGTTGTCAAATCATATACTTGGCCTTGTTGGGTTGGGGACAAACCCCTAGTGTAGTATGGGATGCACTGAATCCTCTTCCAATTTCTTCGATGGTGCAAAAGACTAGAGGAAAGGATGGGACCCATAGTGTAGTCATAATGTGCACCGATATTCTTCTTTATTTGAAATGCATTATAGACATGTGTTAGCCATTGTGGATGTGTCGACCAATTATTATTAATATGTGATGTGTGATGGATCTAATCATTATGTATATGTGATGTGTGTATGAGCTGGCCACTATGGTATTGTGATATGTGTATGAGCCAATCACTACTATACTTGTAGGGTGCATATGATCTAGGCACTAATGTACTTGTGATATGTGTATGAGCCAACCATTATTGTACATGTGATGTGTATATGAGCGAGTCTTAGTTGTACTTGTGATGTATGTACGAGCCAACCACTATTGTACATGTGATGTGTATATGAGTGAGTCTTAGTTGTACTTGTGATGTATGTATGTTCTAGTCACTATCATGCTTGTGATATGTATGAGCTAATCACCTTGTGTATGTGTGATGTATTCTTGAGACATTCATTATGTATGTGATCTTGGGATTATGATATGTATGACACCTATTTATTTGTGCATGTTTGTACACTAAGGATTGCTAATGTTTGGTATGGGCCCAACACTTGATAGAAAAATTATTATCATTATATTATAATTAGCTAAGTTGATAGCTTACTTGTACTTAAAATTAATAGTCATGGGTTAAAAGTGAGATAAGAAATCTCATGCAAGAGGAGAAAATGAACTCCCTCTAACATAGGTAGGAAAACGATGACGCCTATGGTTCCCATGAGGGGATATGAAGGTAGGGTTACCATGAATCCTTGAAGTTTAGGTCTGTGTCTAAGGATAACTTAATCATGGGAGCTTGACACTTTTAGGTATAAGCATATAAGTTGTGATGTTGATTTATCGTTACCATGATGAATGAAGAACTTTGGTAATTAGAACTTCAAATTAAGATAAAAGGTGTTTGGTTGGTTAAGTTGGTAGTTGATGCAAATTGAATTGAATACAAAAAAAAATAAAAAAAATTGTAGTGCTTGAGGGGCAGATTTTACATTGGTATAAGAGCAACTAAGCTCAAACGTTGGACCTATGAAGGTCACGTGACTTCGAGTTAAGTATGTTATCTTACAATACCAACTGACCATAACTAAGTTTTCCACTTAATATGTATGCAATTGTTTTGAATATGTCAAATGAACTTTTCAGCTTGTGAGCATGCATGGCTAGTCCTAACCAAGATAACATGGATGGGTGAAAAAGGAAATTTGGATTATATGAATTGTAAATGAAAATAAAATCGTGTAGAAGAAGGTTAATGCATTTGATGGTTTCTAGTTCCCCTAACTCACTCGTTTGATTTGAATTTACCCCTTGTTATGAGGAAAATTTCATTGCATATGTAAGAGTATTAAAAATCTCTCAGGGTATGAACATGAATTGCCAAGAACATAAAATGCAAATAAGTGAGGGTATATGTTTGAATGGATAGGATGTGATCACCTTAATACTTAATAGTAAAAATTAGTTTTTGATGCATGATACTTTTGATACCTTACTAAGGGGTCAGTGTAGGATCATGGGGGTCCAAACTAGGCCCTTAAGTGGCAATGAAAATTCAGAAAAATAGAGTTGGACAACTTGACATAAATATTTGAATAGGTTATTAACATAATTTGGAAAACATGTAAGAACAAAATTTGTAGAAAATTGAATTTATTTTCTAAGATACTAGTCCTCTTTTGGAAAAAAGTAAATCTATTTGGTAAAATTTTAAAGTTTCAATACAATAGTAATAAATTTTCAGGAAAAAAATAAAAAGTAGGTGTATGTTTGACCAACCTAAGCATAAGAAAAATAAAAATAAAAAAAAATTTGAAACTTTCAATATAAGTAGAGGACACATGCCCGGATTCACCACATTTTTTTAATATTTTTTTTGCAAGTGAATAATTAGTTATGATTTTTCTATTAGAATTTTTTTAAAATGATTAAAACTTGTTAGTTTGACCACCATAACTTGATCAAAAATTTATGAAAATATTTTTTTCTTTTTTTCTTTCTTTCTTTTTATCCTATAGTATGGGAAGCATAAAATGTGTCGCATCTTTTGGATTCAAAAAATGTGAAATCATTTAAGAATAATAGATTTTTTTCAATCAAGACTTTAGTTAGAATTCATGTAGAAAATCAATAACAGTTATCTATTTAATTCCAAATAAGTCATATTTTATATTGGTCAAAAATTAAAAAAATAATCAATAAAACCTTTTCGTTTCATCAAATTTTGATAAAAAATGTCATTAGCCACTTTTGGGTCATATCGCCACTTTTTGGACCCCCATGATCCTGCACTCACCCTAAGGTTAACTTGTAAATGTGTGTACCCAATGGTATAGTAAGAATATATTTTAAGGAATATCAACCCCTAAATTCAAAATGGAGGATTGGATTAAGTGAAAATGCTTAATCAAGCGTATATTTTGAATATGCACCTTCTTGAATCCTATAAAAAATTAATTCCAAATTTTCCAAATTAAGAAAAATGGAACCACTTGAGAGGTGAGAACTACTAGTTCAAAAGTAATTAACTTGACTAGTAAACCAAAATTTTAAATAAATTAACAAATGTAACCTTCTAATAAGTTGAGATGACTTATCCCAAGGGGGGAAGGATGTCACATCCCAAAAAAATAGCATATCACATGGGTGTTACATTTCAATGAAATAAATAAAAATAAAGTAAATTTGAACAAAGGAGTCATCTTGAAATTAATGAGGATGGGACAAGATATGGAAAAGGGGAGGTAGAAGGCATTAATGGTGGAATTTACTTTATTCCACAATAGGGGACAACCTAAAAATTAAGTATGGGCTTGGGTAAGGTGGGGATGATTGCATGGCATGGCATCCTAGAACTTTGAGTTGTCCAATGATAGGTTGCATAGAAAACAAGAGGACTTTAGAAAATTTTAAACCTTCACAACTCCCATAATTTCACATTCAAGACTAATTTGATGGGAAGAAAGAGAGTGTGCATAAGAATGAAAGATCATATTTTAAAACCCTCATGACCCCCTAGTTTATTATTGAAGTTCGGGTTGGAGGAAATGAGTGAAATGCAAAGAGCATGGGAGAAAAAGAGCAAAGAGAAATGAGAAAAGGAAGAAATTGTGCATGAAGGGAAGAGTACAATGCAGAGTAATACATAGAAACATCTTGGGGCTTATATAGTAGAGGAAAAAGGTGAGAGTAGAGGCATTCCACTCTGTGCTAGCACTTGGTGTGCCACATGTTGGATATTGTGATTTACTGTAAGATGTAATTAAATAAAATATTTGAGGAGATATGTGATGCCCTATTTTGTGATCTTATGACAAGTCCTATGAGATATATTATGATGCATAAGAGAGTAGATTCAGTGGGAGTTACATTGGAATTAATGATATATTATGATGTATGTCATAGTAATATTTTAAGGAGATTATGGAGCCTAAAATAAAGCATCTATTTTAGATAATGAGTTATGATTGTTGGGAAAATATGTCTCAACTTTGCAATCTCATAATGTTTACTATTGATAGGTAAGAGTGGGGGGTGCGGGGAGGGGGTACCCCCCATGAGAGGTCTAGGGGGATCACCCCCCAATAGGGAGTCTGAGGGCTGCACCCCTGAAAGCCAAATTTTATGTATATTTTTTTATTATAAGACTAGATCATTCATCATAAAGTCTCAGATTTGATGATAGATTTTTTTTTGGATTGACTTCCCATAGAAGCGACCCTATTTTATGAGGGTATTGTATTACAATTGTTAGATGTGATGTATTCTAAGAGTTTGATTACAATCATGTTGCCTCTGGATCTTTGGTTGGTGATACTCTTGTGAGAAGCTTGCTCTACAAGTATATTATAATCTTTGTGATTTTTGAATAGTATTGGGTAAATTTTGGAGTGTGGGGTTTTTCTCCTAAAAGGGTTTTCCTCATGTAAATCATTGTTTTATGGTATGCATGATATTTATGTTTATTTTTGTTTAGTTTTATATAATTGTTTTAGAGGTTTGTAAAGCTTTGGATTATCCTCCTCTCAAGATTAGTGTAGGAAGTTGTTCTGCTACCTTACAATGATTTATAACAACTTATGACAGGTGTAAGGAATCTACTATTTTTGGTGGATTTTATTGTCTATGATGTGGGGTGTTTGATTCTGTGAAACAATTTGAGTGCCACATTTATGGGTGGAATTTTCTCATTATTTTGGTTTTCTATTTGGTGGTTTATTGTATTTTATCTTCTATAAATTGGTGCTTGAGAATTGTAGTACATCATATTATAATATGTGTAATTTTAGAGCTAAAGTGTTATCAAAATCACTCCAAAATTAAATGTTGATTATTATCTTATAAAATATTTCTTTGCCAATATACTGTAACCCTTTCTTGTTGTTGAATAATACATTGATATTATGTGTAATGTGGTATTTTTTTACTAAAATGTTTTCCCCACATAAATCATTATGAAATGGTTGTATTGTTTATGTTGCTATGTATGTGTTTCAACATTGTTTGCAATTTTTTTATTAGTTTTAAAGTCTCTATACATCACTCCTCTCAATAGTTAGTGTAGGAAGTTGATTCCACTACCTTTGATTCCTTACAAGTTGTATTAGGTATTGATCACCTTTGGTTCTAGTTGTTGGGTTGTCATTGAGTTTCTTTTACTAATCTAGATTTGAGTGGGAGATTGTGTAAAAGAGACATTTGTGATATTATTATAGAAAATAATGATGGAAAGAACATCAATGAGAGTTGAGGTTGAGAAAGTTTCTAGCATAATTTTTGAGTTGTGAGAGATAAATATGAAAGATTTACTTGTAGATAAAGATTTATGGAGTGTAATAGGGGTGATCCCACAATAGTGGTTTCAATTTTTGGCCAAACTGGACACTAAAATTATTATTTTTAACTAAATCTTCACATTCGAGCATCTATAGCAGCTAAATTGTGAGGAATTTGAAGATGATGCAAATTAGAGTCTCATCACATTTTTTTTGCAGATTCTAAAAATATTTTTTTCAAAATTTTTGGAATCAAATTGCACTTCTTTTTCCATCTCCCATGAAAACTAGGTTTTTTCAAAAAACAACATTTTAAAAAAGTGACGCACACCGTATAAATCATAACTTTTTTCCATGAAGGATAAAATTGTAATTATTTTGAATTTAGATTTGTAACTCTGATATCTAGTGCTTCCACTTGGTTAGATAATTTTTTATTGAATATTTTTTCTTTAATCAAGTTTCAAAGTCAAATCAATTACAATTCAGACATAGCGAATTATACGTGTAACTTTTTTTGTATATATCAAAATTTAATTATTTTTTTGTTGGATCAAGGACTTCAATATCTATTTTCTTTTTAATTTTGATAATCTACTATTTTTCCACATGTGCAGAACAAAGACCTTCATTTTTGGTGAAGAACCTATGTTTAATAAAACTAAAAAAAAAAAACATAATAGAATAAAAACATATAAAAATTATATTTGTTGGATAGCTCGTTATGAGGACTATCTAATTCCAGAAGGGTTTCTGAAGACTTCTCCATTTTCATCCTCAACCTGAGCTTCAAAGTGTAAAAAAATAGACTTTTTTTGTGTCTTAGGAGGGGGATTAGGGGCAAGGGGGGTTTGAATGAATACCTAGGGGTTTGAGTGAACCCCTAGAGGTTCACTCGAACCAGGGTTCTGCCGAACCATGGTTCGATCGAACCTCTTCAAGGGGGTTCGCTCAAACCCCCTTTGCTATGCATTTGTTTTATTTTTTGGCAGCCAAAATTTAAAGGGGCTCACTCGAACACTAGTTCGAGTGAACCCCTAATGCGTTCGGTTGAACCTATAGGTTCGTACAAACCCCCAAAATCACTATTTTTTCTTTGGGGTCATTTTTTGTCAGTTTTCCTTCCTCACTTGAATTGTAAACCACTATTGTGGCTTCACCCATAGATGAAAAGGTTTTCGAAACCTCTAATCCAATTATAGCTTGCTAAGAAATGAATGTAAGGTGTACTTGGATGATGATTCTCATCTCAAAATTGTTGGCCATAATATAAGTTAGATTAAATTTCTTGATCATAGAGTTTAAGGAATTAGTGGTGTTTTCTATATCATGGGAAAGTAAAATAAAACCTTTTATTCATAAAAAAAATTAATTAATGCATGTGCGAAAGTTTTCTTTTCTAATTGTGGAAGCAATATAGTTAGAGGTGCCATGGTTATTGCCAGGGGTATCAAATTAGATATATTATTTTAGGTTTGTACATGCACAATATATTATAATTGTACTTATATGTACAAACTAATTCTTCATTCATTCTACTACAAAAAGGAGCTATATCTTCTTTAGTAGATGGTCATGATTTCTAGGTTCCTAAGGGTGCTTTTTCTATAAAGAAAAAATTAGTAGTTGAAATGGCAATGTTATTCCTTGTTGAGAATGGTATATGGACCTTAAATAATAAAATCCTTGTTAAAAATTTATTTTATTGTAATATTTATATATATTTTTCAGCATTGCATATATTGGAAGCAAAACTACATTCAATTTTATTTTATTTAGATTTTTCTATTCTAGTTGATGATCCTTCTATTGATAAATATATTTATTATGCTATATTAATTGATGACTATAGTAGAAGTACATGGGTTTATTTTATCAAAAGCAAATATGAATTTTTTAGTCATTTCAAAGATTTTAATGTTTTAGTAAAAATACAAACTAGTAGGAAACTTAATACTTTAAGAAATAATAATGGCAGTGAATATTGATATGTGAATTTAATAACTTCTATAGGATTGTAATATTTAGAGTAATAATGAAACTCTATATTATCCTCAATAGAATGGAGTTGTAGAATGCATTCAAGCATGACATTGATAAAGAGAGGTAGGTGTGTGAGTAGGAAACTTAATACTTTGAGAACTAATAATGGCGGTGAATACTGATATGTGAATTTAATAACTTCTATTAGGATTGTAATATTTAGAGTAATAATGAAACTCTATATTATCCTCAATAGAATGGAGTTGTAGAATGCATGAACATGACATTGATCAAGAGGGATAGGAGTGTGACTAAGTGGAATTGAATCTATAGTTATTGTTAATACCTAATTAACAACATCAATTATTAAAAACAAAAGCTATAGAGGTTTGGATGGGTAATCCTTCATTAAGGTATCTACATGTTTTTTGTTATGAGACATATGTTCATGTACTAAGGGAGAAGCATAAAAAAATAGAGAACAAGGAAATCAAATGTGTCTTTATCATCTATAGTCATGGTGTAAAAGGGTACAATATTTTGGGTTCTATTGTAGAATTTTTTATTTAGTAAGATGTTTTTAGAGAAATTCATCCTTATTCTATTATATTGTAGCTAAAAGAAATTGAAAATAAATTTTTTGGTTCAATTTATCTCTATGCTAAAGAAATTTGAATCAAACTCCTAAATTAGACATGAAACTGGGGAGAGATATTCAAGCTCAAATTCTTTAGATGAGGAGATAAAAACTCCACCTTAGCTTGTACAAAGTTAAAATTAATGATTAAAACCATAAAAAGGAAATCCCTTAGTGATTGGAGATGTATTTCTATTTTAAATACTAACATTAATGAACCAATATCTATGCAAGAAGTTTTAAGTATGCCTGATGTAATTTTCCTAGTGAAGAACCTAAGATTTTATGCAAATATCAAGAACATAGATGTCCATCACCACTTTGTTAGAGATATATTCAAATATGGTGTGGTGAAATTGGAGAAGGTAGAAACTTTGGTGAAAGTTTTAGATACTTTGACAAGGCCATGAGCATAGAGAAAGTCAAATGATGTTATGAATAAATTGGCCTATCAACCCACATAAATTATATTTTTGTGTTGGTAAGATTCCTTTTTTCTCTTGTAAGGTACTTTAAAAATGGGAGAACATTGGGAATTAAGCCATCTCAACCTTTATGAGTTCCTGGCATTTGTTTATTTAATTTTTTATATTTTTTTAAATAGTCTCATATTGGAAATGAGGCATCCCATATTTTGTTGAAACTTGGTCTGCCATATGTTGAATAGCTTGAGTTGTTGTAAGATGTAATTAAATATAATATTTGAGGAGATATAGGATACCCTATTTTTTTATCTTATTAAAAATCTTATAAAATGTAAGAGAGTAAAGTTAGGGGGATTTACATTAAAATATTATGGTGGACTATGATGCATGTCATAAAAATATTTTGAGGAGATTATGGATCCTAAAATAGAGCACCTATTTTGGAAAATGAGCTATCATTTATGACAAATCATGATAAGTGTAAAGAATCTAACATTTTAGCTATCTACTCGATTCTCCATGATGTAGGGGATTTTATTTTGTGACCCAATTAGGGTGCCACCTTTATGGGTGGTATTTTCCAATCTTTTTAGGTTTCTATTTGGTGGTCTCTTGTATTGTATCCTCTATAAATATGTGCTTGGTATTTGTGTATTATATTGTTACATGTGTAGTTTGAGAGCTAGACTATTATAAAAATTACTTTAAAATTAAATGCTGATTATAATCTTATAAAAACTTTCCTTGCAATTGTATTGTGACCTATTCATGTTGTTGAATAATACATTGGGATGCTTTGAAGTGTGGGTTTTTTTATCAAAAACTTCCCCATCTAAATCACTATGTAATAGTTTACATTATTTATGATTTTGCATACATGTTTCAACATTTTATATAACTATTATGATAAATTTAAAATTTTGTGTATCTCACACCTCTAAAGATTTAGTATATGAAGTTTATTTGGCTAAATTTTCTTCATTATATATGTAAGAATATTTTTAGCATACATTATTTCATCATAATGCACTTACAATAAATTATTATTTATCCATGTTGGAAAACTCCTTGTAAATATTTCCACTACTACATACAATAAAACAATAGTTACATCCTTTAACTATTGATATCATTATGTTTCTAATATAACTTCACTCTAGATCAGTTATGGTACCTTGTAGTACCTTGTTTCATCTTCTAATACATTATCAAACCCTCATATAATGCAATATGTTCTCAAGTTCTATTACATGTGCACCTACATCACTGATAATATTCTAGCAAGTACTAAACACTTATCCAATTGAGAATTGTTAGTCTAGATACCTTTTGATGATATCACATCATCACCACATGTTAATCAATAAATAATATTATACTGAAAAACTATAAACTCACACCATTTCATAGAATTCCATCATAAAGGTTACTATAAAGAAACTTTTTCTATAATGACTCTATGAGGTGAATATCACCTAAATTCCAAAAAAAAACTCACCTATAGAGAGTCCTTGTAGGAAGATTTTGTAGTCAATTATGGTAAGTTTTTAGGTATTATGGTACAACATATAGGTAAAATTGTATGTGGTGATGTGCCAATGAATTATGGTACATCATACATGGTTTATTTACATTCACTAGTGTTATGACAATAATTATAGGTCATCTAGAAGAGGAACTCATTATTACATGTGGAATTAGTATTTTTTTGGAAGTACAAAAAATTATGAAAATTTTCTTGCAATATATTTGGAGTTCATTCGGTAAAATATAAGAGTATGATAATGTTGTAAGATGGCACAAGGTGCTACAAGAACTTAGAAATTAAGTTATGTTTGTATGTGTTATCACGTGCAAGGATATGGTTGTGGTGGTTATATTGGAGACATGCAAGTATATTAATAATGTTAAGGTTGTAAATATTGATTAATAGTGTGGTATTAACATAGTATACAAGGTGACTATTCATGTCAAGCATCATATATTATAATTTTATAACATATTGAATACATTTTATAGTAAGATTATGGTTACATAACTCTTGGTATTCTATGGGTTGACCAAATAGTTAGATGGTTGGCATTACCATAGATCTACCTATATTTATCACCTTATTTGAATACACTAAGGTTATACATTGATATGTTTGTGTAGGATGAAAGGATAGTAATGAATTGTGCATTGTTGGTATAAGAATCTATAGTGATTATAGAAGTGATATGTAATATTCTAAAACTTTATGTTGACCTTGTTACATTGAATATTTTTTAATTTTGATAAATATAAATTAAATGTATTTTTGAGCTAGGTTATCTCTTAAAAGGTTTCCCACATAAATTTTGAGTCTGATGTAGAATATTGTGGATGCATTCTAAACATGTTGCTAGATAAATTTTGTAATAATTTTTGAATATTTTATGGATACATATTACTAAGTTTCCTTCACCATAATATATCACTCATATGCAATAGAGTTAAAATCCCTAGGAAAAGAGAGAGATAGATAAAGTTATAGAAACAAAAAGAGATTAGTGATAAAGAAAGAGAGAGAAAGAGATAAAGGAAAAGAGAGGGAGATTAGAATGCAAATATAAGAGAGAAAAACAATGAAGAGAAGCTAAAGAGGAAGAGAGAGATAGAGAAAGGAAGAGAGAGAAAGAGAGAGGGAGAGAGATAGAGACAGAGAGACAAAGAGATAGAGCAATAAAGAGGAGGAGAGAGTAGAGAGAGAAACTAAGAAGAAAGTGAGAGATAAAAAGAGAGGTGGAGAGATAGAAATAATGAGATGAAGATAGAAAGAGAGAGAGGGATAGATCTATAAATTGAGAGAGATGAAGAGAGAAAGAGAAAAAGGTAGAGAGATATAAATGATAGAGAAAGGAAAGGGAGAGAGAGATAAAGAGAGAGGCAAACAAATATCTAGATAAAGTTAAAGAAAGATAAATAAGGAAATATATGTTAATATAGAGATAGAGAGGGAGAGATGTTAAACACACAAGAAAACTAAGAGGTGGTTGAATCAGTTCTATATTAAAACTTTAAAACCCTAATTAACCTTCAAATGCTTATTATGCATCAACATGAATGTAAACAAATGAGACATTAACACAACAACAAACATACACAATAGAACACCACATTTTACATGGAAAAACCTAATTAGGGAAAAACCATGGTGAGGATTAATTCACCTATATATGAATGCCAATATTGATTACAAAAGGCTCACTATCAGAAGGGATCATTGCCAAAAAGACTCACTATTCAAAAGAAAGAAAGGCTCACTACTAAGAAAGAAAGGATCTCTGATGCAGGAGCATCCAGTGGTGTAGGGAAATATTGCATCACCCAAAAAAAAAATCCTTAATTAATTTAGTTGTTTTGAGCTCCAGATGGCACGTAAGGGGTGTAAGACAGTCAGAAGTCAGAAAAGGAAAAAAATGGTTGCTTACTATTTTTAGTAAGTTAGCCTAAACAGGCTTGTATGGACTTGAAAATTTACCCCACAGAGCACAACTAAAAAAAAAAATTCGGTCGTGAAAGAATCATCTCAATTCCCTACATGGTTTGGGAGATATTGAGGTTTTTGTCTTGAGAAATTTCTCCAATGCAGCTTCAAATTCAAATAAAAAATCTTAGAGGCCTCAAAATAGCTCAAAAAGTTGACAAACCAACCCTTGGTTAATTTAGCATTGTATATTTCTTTGAGAGCTTTCCAATGATATGTTATAATAGCAAATCCAACACCTGAATCAAAAGTTATGGCCCTGCGAAATTGGCCCACTAAAAAGTGAATTTCATTAAAATTTCTTCCTAGGCAAGAAATCAATTGGTGGGACTTTTGGCACCAAAACAAAAGGGAAAGTTGAACCTTCTAGAACTTTCTAGGGCGGTTATTAGGTAAAATAAAAGGGTTAAGTGGGGGGTTGTAGATGGTGGCTCCATTAGTGCAGATTGTGACTTTGAATAATAGATTTTGTTTTCAGAACTTTGCCCATGAGGCTATAGCATGTAAGTTTTAAATCTATAAAATTTTCATTTTCTAAAAATAATTGAAAGTGATTTATTTTATGTCTTGCATCTTTTGTGTTGGTATCTATTGTCATGTTTTGTGTGGGTTTTGAGAGGTGTACCCCTCATTAAGTGGTATAAGAGTAGGTTTTCCTAAGTGTGTAAACAGATTGCCAAATGTGAGGCAGTTTGCACTAGGACTTGTAGTTGTGGGTTTCTATGAAAAGTGATCAGAATACCTCCGAAAAGAAACCATGGTGATGGAAGAAATGTTATTGTACTAGAAGAGGGCTTTAGAGCCTTGTAGAGACAAGTTTAAGCATTGCAAGAGGATTTGCGTTGAGGGTTTGAGCCAAGAAGAGGGGATGAAAGTGAAGATGAATTTGAAAATGAGGAACAGTTCGAAGAAGAACAAGAAGCAGAAGTCCAGAGCAAGTCAGATTATTTAAGGCCATCTCTAAGATTGGGAAAAGGTTAAAGATTAATGTTTCTACATTTTTTGGAAATATTAACCCATAAGAGTTGATTGATTGGATTAATGATATGGAGGAATACTTTGAGTATGAGGAGGTGGAAGATCTCGAGAGGGTCAAATTTGCAAAGAACAAGCTCAAGGGTCATGCAAATATTTGGTGGAAAGAGGTACAATCAGAAAGAAATCAAAGAGGAAAAGAGAAAATAACCATATGGGATTAGATGATGCACAAATTAAAAAGACAAATCATTCATGTGGACTTTGAGCTAGATTTGTTGAAGAAGATACAAGGGTTGAAACAAGTAGGAAAATCCATCAAGGAGTATAGAGAAGAATTCTACCATGTCTTGATTAGAATGAGCCATTTTGAGGCCAATAAAGAGAAAATTTCCCATTACATAAATGGGTTGAAGCCAAGTATTCAAGAAGAGTTGGGTTTGGTAAGAATGTCTACCATTGAAGATGCATATCAGTTTGTTTTTAAAGTAGAAGAAAATTTGAATAGAAGATTTGAAAGTAAGCAAAGAGGTGGGGGTCATAGTGGAAAGACTAGTGGATAGTCATATGGAGGTCAAAATGAAGATCAAAAGAAGGGTGAAGGATCTAGTAGTAGCCAAAACCAGAAAGGAGATAACACATACCATCCTTAGGATTAGAATAGTGGAGACCAAAGAGGAAGAGGAAGATCTGGACAAGGAAGAGAGACCTTTCATGGAATCTATTTCTAGTACAGAGAAGGACATAGAGTGCATAAGTGCCCTCAACATCAAGGAAGGACAAATAGAAGACTTGAGGGTGATGCACATGTATATGAAGATACTATGTCTTCACATTCTGAGGATGCAGAAAGAGGAGAGGCTCTTGTTACTAGACGAGCCTTGCTGAATGAGGAGAAGAAATCAACTAAAATGAAGAATATGTTTCGCACCAGATGTAAGTGTGAATATAAAGTTTGCAATGTTATTATTGATGGAGTTTGTACTGATAACCTTGTTTGAGAAGAGATGGTTAGTGAGTTGTAGTTAGAGAGAAGGCATCTTAATCCATACCAAATTGCTTGGTTGTAGAAGGACCATAAAGATTTGGTAAATGAACAATATTTGGTAAGTTCAAGATTGGAAATTACCATGATGAGGTATTGCGTGATATTATTCATATGGATCTTTGTCATATGTTGTTATGAAAACTGTGGTAGTTTGATCAACGAGTAGTGCATGATGGACATGCTAAAACCTATTCTTTGACAAAGGATGGAGTTCGTCATAAGTTGAAGACCTTGAAAAAGGCAGAGGAAAAGGTATGCAATAATGCAAGAATTTATTTGGTTGATGGAAGAAAGTTCCTAGAAGGTATGACACATGAGAATATGTGTTTTGCATTGATCCCTAGAGTTGATAAATAAGATACTAATGAGGTATCGGTAGAGGTTTCAGATTTATTGAATGAATTTTAGGAAATTGTTTTTGATAATGTACCTAAAGGTTTTCCTCCAGTAAGGAAGATTAGTCATCAAATGGAATTGATTCCTGGAGCCAATTTTTTGAATAAGGCAACTCATCATATGAATCCAATAGAGAGTGAAGAGTTGAACAAACAAGTGCAAGAGTTGTTGTGGAAGGGATTGATTAGAGAAATTTTGAGTCCATGTGCAATACCTACAGTACTAGCACCAAAGAAGGATGGGGAATGGAAGATGTGTACATATTGTAGAGCCATCAACAAGATCACCATCAAGTACAGATTCCCCTTTCCAAGGACGGATGACATTATGGATTGTTTGAGTGGAGTTGAGTACTTCACAAAGATAGATCTAAAGAACAAATATCACCAAATCTGGATTAGAGAAGGAGATGAATGGAAGACAACCTTCAAAACCAAGGAGGGCTTGTACGAGTTGTTATTCATGCCTTTTGGGCTAACCGATACACCAAGCACATTTATTCGGCTTATGAATGAGGAATTAAAATAATTTTTAGGAATTTTTTTTGTTGTTTATTTGGATGATATTCTAATTTTCAGTAAGACATTAGAGGAGAACCTAATACATATCCAAATTTTTTTTGAGAAGCTAAGGGAGGAGTTGTTGATTAATTTGAAGAAATATAGTTTTGTGAAGAGGAAGTTAGTGTATCTAGGTTTTGTTGTCTCAATAGAGGGTCTTAAAATGGATCTAGAGAAGGTGAGGTCTATCGTTGAGTGGCCTACCTTGAGGAGTGTTACAAAGGTAAGGTCATTTCATGGTCTAGCCAATTTTTATAGAAATTTTATTAAGAATTTCAGTAGTACTTATGCACCTCTAACTAAATCAATGAGGGGGGATAGAAAAGAGTTTAAGTGGACTACAAGAGTAGCCAAAAATTTTGATATGTTGAAGAAGAAACTTGTAGAGCAACCTTTTTTGGAATTTCTAGATTTCATTAAGGTCTTTTAGGTAGATTGTGATGCTAGTGGCACTACCATAGGAGTTGTTTTGAGTCAAGAATGTAAGCTTGTTTCCTATTTTAGTGAGAAGTTGAATGATACCAAGAAGAAATATTCTATGATCAGGTGTTTTATACTATAGTTCATCCTTTGAAGAAATGGAGACACTATGTGTTGCCAAAATATTTTTTTATATATACTGATCACCAGGCTTTGTAGTATCTCAATAGTTAAGGAAAGTTAAATCAAAGGCACTTAAAATGGGTTGAGTTTTTGTAGAGTTATACTTTTATTTTGAAGCATAGGAGTGGAAGATCAAATAGAGTTGTAGATGCCATGAGTAGAAGGAAAAATTTGTTGATAGAGATGAATATAGAGGTTGTTGGGTTCAATGAACTCAAGAGTTTTTTATCTTGAAGATCCAAACTTTGCAAAAGCTTGGAAGGCTTGTTTTGAACATGTTACATTGGATAGAACAAGATGGTTATATTTCTTAATCCAAAATGGGATGTTGTTTAGAGGAAGCCAATTGTGCATTCCAAGAAGTTCTATGAGAGAGAATCTAATCAAGGAAAAGCATAGTGGAGGATTGGGTAGACATTTCGATTGAGATAAGACCATTGCTCATGTTAGTGAGAATTATTACTAGCCATAGTTACAATGAAATGTGAATAATTTTGTAAAAAGTTGTAGAGTATGCCATATGGCAAAAGGAACAAGTTAGAATACTGGATTGTATCAGCCATTACCTATACCTGAGAGGCCATGGGAGGATATTATAATGGATTTTGTTCCTGGCTTGCCAAGGACATAGAGAGGGAATGATTCCATATTTGTCTTTGTGGATGGATTTTCAAGGATGGCACATTTCATTCCATGTCATAAGACCAGTGATGTTGTTCATATTGTAGAGTTTTTTTTCTAGAGAGGTGGTGAGACTACATGGTCTACCAAAGAGTATAATTTTACATAGAGATACCAAATTTGTTGGTTATATCTAGAGGACATTATGGAAGAAGTTGAAGATATATTTGAAGTTCAGTTCCGCACACCATCCAAAGACTAATGGACAAATAGAGGTGACCATGAATAAGATTTTAGGTAACCTTCTAAGATGCTTAGTAGGACATAAGCCGAAGGGATGGGATTTCATTATACTACAGGTAGAATTTTCTTACAACAATTATGTCAATAGGAGCATTGGTAAATCACCATTCCAGATTGTGTATGGGAGTAGTCCAAGAATTTCTTCAGAACTGAGAAAGATGGATAATGGGGAGAAGAGTAATGTTGAGGTTGAAAATTTTGCTGAGAACCTAAAGAATTTGCATGAAGAGGTGAAGAAACATATCAATAAGATGAACTCACAATATAAGGCTAAGGAAGATAAAAAAAAATGAGGTATAAGGAGTTCTAGGTAGGAGATGAAATCATGGTTCATATGTGAAAGGAAAGGTTTCTAGTTGGTACATACAACAAGTTAAAGATGAAGAAGTTTGGACCATGCAAGATCTTGAAGAAGCAGGATTCAGGAAATGCATATGAGGTAGAGTTTCCTGATGGAATTCATATTTCACCTGTGTTTAACATTTTAGATTTAACAAATATCATGAAGGGGGAATTGATGAAGAAATAATGGGAGCATAGTGGAATATCCCATCACCTACTTTAGAAAAGGAGGAGATAGAAGAAATTTTGGATAGTCAAGTGGGTAGAAGCACAAGAAACAAGCAATATGTAGAGTACTTGGTGAAGTGGAGAGGAAGGTATGTTGAAGATTCACCATGGTTTTCTGAGGCTAAGATTAATCATATTGGTTTTCTCTAACTCTTGAGAAGTGATAGGGTCACTTTTCAAATTACCCTAGGTGTTAGATGTAGGAGCATCTAGAGGTGTAGGGAAATCTTGCATCACCCAAAAAAAATGTTTTTCCTTAATTTCTTTATTTTTTTTGAGTTCCATGATGGCACTTAAGGGGTGTAAGATAGTCAAAAGTCAGAAAAGGTGAAAAACGATCACTTACTATTTTTAGTAATTCAACATAAATGGGCTCATATAGACATAAAAATTTACCCCAAGGAGCAGAACTGAAAAACATTTCCACTCACGAAAGAATCGTCTCAATTCCCTACATGGTTTGGGAGATATTGAACTTTTCGTCTTGAGAAATTTCTCCAATGCAACTTCAAATTCAAATAGAAAATATTAGAGGCCCGAAATGACTCAAGAAGTTGACGAACTGACCTCTAGTGGTTCAATGTTGTAGATCTATTGAAGAAATTTCCAATGATATGTTATAATAGAAAATTATGGCCCCGCGAAGTTAGCCAACTAAAAAGTGAATTTCATTAAAAAAATTTCCTAGGGAAGAAATCAATTGACGAGACTTTTGGCACCAAAACAAAAGGGGAAGTTGAACTTTCTAGAACTTTCTAGGGTGGTTATTGGGTAAAATAAAAGGGTTAAGTGGGGGGTTGTAGATGGTGGCTCCATTAGTGCATATTGTGGCTCCAAATAATAGATTTTCTTTTCAAAGTTTATTTTGTTGTAATGAATCAAGCCCATGAGGCTATAGCATGCAAGTTTTGAATTTGTAATTTATTTATTTTTAAATAATTGAAAGTGATTTATTTTATATCTCACATCTTTTGTGTTGGTATCTATTGTTGTGTTATGTGTGGGTTTTGAGAGGTGTAGCCCTCATTAGGTGGTATCAAAGCAAGTTTTCTTAAGTGTGTATATAGATCATCAAATGTGAGGCAATTTGTACCAAGACTTTTGGTTGTGGGTTTATACGAAAAGTGTTCAGAATTCCTCCATGAAGAAACCATGGTGGTGGAAGAAATGTTATTGTGTAAAAAGAGGGCTTTAGATCCCTATAGAGACAAGTTCAAGAAATACAAGAGGAGTTGCGTTGAGGGTTTGGGCCAAGAAGAGGAGATGAAAGTGAAGATGAAGCTAAAAATGAGGAATAGTTCAAAGAAGAACAAGCAAAAGATCTAGAGCAAGTCAGATTATTTAAGGCCATCTCTAAGATTGGGAAAAGGCCAAAGATCAATGTTTCTACTTTTTTGGAAATCTTAACTTGGAAGAGTTGATTGGTTGGATCAATGATATGGAGGAATAATTTGAGTATGATGAGGTGGAAGATCCTAAGAGGGTCAAATTTACAAAGACCAAACTCAAAAGTCATGCGAATGTTTGGTGGAAAGACGTACAACTAGAAAGAAATCGAAGAGTAGAAGAGAAAATAATCAGATGAGACTAGATGCCACACAAATTAAAAAGATAGTTCATTCTTGTGGAATATGAGCTAGATTTGTTGAAGAAAATGCAAGGGTTGAAACAAGCAGGAAAATCTCTCAGGGAGTATACAGAAGAATTCTACCATGTCTTGATCAAAACGGGCCATTCTGAGGCCAATAAGGAGAAAGTTTCTTTTTACATAAAAGGGATGAAGCTGAGTATTCAAGAAGAGTTGGGTCTGATAAGAATGTCTACCATTGAAGATGCATATTAGTTTTCTTTGAAGGTAGAAGAAAAGTGGAATAGAAGATTTGAAAGTAAGCAAACAAGTGGGGGTCATGGTAGAAAGACTAGTGAAAGGTCATATGGAGGTCAAAATGAAGATCAAACAAAGGGTGAAGGATCTAGTAGCATCCTGAACTAGAAAGGAGATAACACCTACCATCCTCATGATTAGAATAGTGGAGACCAAAGAGAAAGAGGAAGATCTGGACGAGGAAGAGGGGGCTTTCATGGAACCTATTTTTAGTGCAGAGAAGAAGGACATAGCTCGCTTATAAGTGCCCTCAACATCAAGGAAGGAAAAATAGTAGACCTGAGGGTAATGCACGAGTGACACATTTAGATGAAGATGTTGAGTCTTCAAATTTTGAGGATATAGAAAGAGGAGAGGTTCTTGTTACTAGATGAGTCTTGCTAAATGAGGAGAAGGAACCAACTCAAAGGAAGAATTTGTTTCACACTAGATGCAAGTGTGAAGGTAAAGTTTGGAATGTTATTATTGATGGAGGTAGTACTAATAACATTGTTTTAGAAGAGATGGTTAGTAAGTTGTGGTTGGAGAGAAGGCATCCAAATCCATACCGAATTGCTTGGTTGTAGAAGGACCATAAAGATTTGGCAAATGAACAATGTTTGGTAAAGTTCAAGAGTGAAAATTACCATGACAACGTATTGTGTGATATTATGCCTATGTATGTTTGTCATATGTTGTTAGGAAAACCATGGTAGTTTGGTCAACGAGTAGTACATGATGGACATGCCAACACCTATTCTTTGATAAGGGATGGAGTTTATCATAAGTTGAAGCCCTTGAAAGAGGCAGAGGAAAAGGTATGCAATAATGCAAGAATTTATTTGGTTGATGGAAGAAAGTTCCTAGAAGGTATGAGGCATAAGCATATGTGTTTTGCATTAATCCATAGAGTTGATAAATAATATATTAATGAGGTACCAATAGAGATTTGAGATTTATTGAATGAGTTTCAAGAAATTGTTTCTGATAATGTACCTAAAGTTTTGCCTCCAATAAGGAAGATTACTCATTAGATGGAACTGATTCCTTGAGCTAGTTTGTTGAATAAGGAAGTTCATCATATGACTCTAGTAGAGAGTGAAGAGTTGAACAAAGAAGTGCAAGAGTTGTTGTCGAAGGGATTGATCAAAGAAAGTTTGAGTCCATGTGCAATACCTACAATACTAGCACCAAAGAAGGATAGGGAATGGTAGATGTGTACAGATTGTAGAGCCATCAAAAAGATCACCATCAAGTATAGATTCCCCTTGCCAAGGATGGATGACATTATGGATTTTTTGAGTGGAGCTGAGTACTTCACGAAGATAGATATGAAGAATACATATCACTAGATCCGGATTAGAGAAGGAGATGAATGGAAGACAACCTTCAAAACCAAGGAGGGCTTGTACAAGTGGTTATTCATGCCTTTTGGGCTAACCAATACACCGAGCACATTTATGTGGCTTATGAATGAGGTATTAAAATATTTTTTAGGAAAATTTGTTATTGTTTATTTGGATGATATTTTTATTTTTAGTAAGACACTGGAGGAGCATCTGATGCATATCCGAAAAGTTTTTGAGAAGCTAAGGGAGGAGAAGTTGTTGATTAATTTGAAGAAATACAGTTTTGTGAAGAGGGAGTTGGTGTATTTGGGATTTGTTATCTCAACAGAGGGTCTTAAAATGGATCCAGAGAAGGTGAGAGCTATCATTGAATGGCCTACCCCGAGGAGTGTTATAGAGGTAAGGTCATTTCATGGTCTTTCCAATTTTTACAAAAAGTTTATTAAGAATTTCAATAGTATTTGTGCACCCCTAACTGAAGCAATCAGGGGGGATAGAAAGAGTTTAAGTGGACTACAGGAGTAGCCAAAATTTTTGTTATGTTGAAGAAGAAAGTTATAGAGCAACCTATTTTGGCACTTCTAGATTTCAATAAGGTCTTTTAGGTAGATTGTGATGCTAGTGGAACTACCATAGGAGTTATTTTGAGTCAAGAAGGTAAGCATGTTGCCTATTTTAGTGAGAAGTTGAATGATGCTAATAAGAAATATTTTATCTATGATCAGGTGTTTTATGCTATAGTTTAGGCTTTGAAGAAATGGAGACACTATTTGTTTCCAAAAGAATTTGTTTTATATATTGATTGCTAGGCTTTGTAGTATCTCAATAGTCAAGGAAAGCTAAATCAAAGGCACTTCAAATGGGTTGATTTTTTGTAGAGTTATACTTCTTTTCTGAAGCACAGGAGTGGAAGGTCAAATAGAGTTGCAGATTCCTTAAGTAGAAGGAAATTTTTTTGATATAGATGAATATAGAGGTTGTTGGGTTCAATGAAATCAAGAGTTTGTATCCTGAAGATCTAGACTTTGTAGAAGCTTGGAGGCTTGTTTTGAACCTGTTACATTGGATAAGACAGGATGGTTGGATTTCTTAATCCAAGATGGGATATTCTTTAGAGGAAGCCAATTTTGCATTCCAAGAAATTATATGAGAGAGAATATAATCAAGGAGAATCATAATGGAGGATTGGATGGGCATTTTCTTTGAGATAAGACCATTACTCTTGTTAGTGAGAAATATTCCTAGCCATAGTTACAACAAGGTGTGAAGAATTTTGTATAGAGTTGAAGAGTATGTCAAATGGAAAAAGGAACAAGTCAGAATACTAGATTGTATCATCCATTATGTGTACTTGATAGGGCATGTGAGGATATTAGCATGGATTTTTTTCTTGGATTTCCAAGGTTACGGAAAGGGAATGATTCCATATTTGTGGTGGTGGATAGATTTTCAAGGATGACACATTTCATTTTGTTTCATAAGACCAATGATGGTGTTCATATTGCAGAGCTGTTTTTGAAAGAGGTGGTGAGACTATATAGTCTACCAAAGAGTATAGTTTCAGAAAGAGATACCAAATTTATTAGTTATTTCTGGAGGACATTATGGAAGAAGTTGAAGACATATTTGAAGTTTAGTTCCACACACCATCTACAAACTGATGGACATATAGAGGTGGTGAATAGGAGTTTGAGCAACTTGCTAAGATGCTTAGTAGGAGATAAGCTGAAGGGATGGGATTTCATTATACCATAGGTAGAATTTTCTTACAAAAATCTTGTCAACAAGAGACTAGTAAATCACCATTCCATATTATGTATGGGAGTAGTCCAAGAACTTCTTCTAAATTGAGAAAGATGGATAATGGGGAGAAGAGTAGTGCTGAGGTTGAAATTTTTTTTGACCACCTAAAGAATTTGCATGAAGAGGTGAAGAAACATATCAATAAGATGAACTCATAATATAAGGCTAAGGAAGATCAGAAAAGGAGGTATAAGGAGTTCCAGGTAGGAGATGAAGCCATGGTTTATTTGTGAAAGGAAAGGTTTCCAGTTGGTACATACACCAAGTTAAAGATGAAGAAGTTTGGACCATGCAAGATCTTGAATAGGAAAGATTCAGGAAATGCTTATGAGGTAGAGTTTCCTAATGGGATTCATATTTCACCCATTTTTAGCATTTTATATTTAACAAAATATCATGAAGGAAGAATTGATGAAATAATAGAAGCACAGTGGAATATACTAGCACAACTTTAGGAAAGGAGGAGATAGAAGAAATTTTGGATGGCCATGTGGGTAGAAGCACAAGAAACAGACAATATGTAGAGTAATTGGTGAAGTGGAGAGGAAGGATTTTTGAAGATTCATTGTGGTTATTTGAGGT
This sequence comes from Sequoia sempervirens, assembly GCA_007258455.2. Taxonomy (NCBI): domain Eukaryota; kingdom Viridiplantae; phylum Streptophyta; class Pinopsida; order Cupressales; family Cupressaceae; genus Sequoia; species Sequoia sempervirens. The sequence goes on along the minus strand of VDFB02165672.1, from coordinate 1,304 downwards.
TGAGGTTAACCGTCTTGGTTTTTCTCTAAATTCTGAGAAGTGACAGGGTCACTTTTCAAATTACCCTAGGCATTTGATGTAGGAGCATCCAACAATGTAGGAAAATATTGCATCACCCAAAAAAATGTTTTTCCTTAATTTCTTTAGTTTTTTGAGTTCCATGATGACACTCAAGGGGTGTAAGATAGTCAAAAGACAGAAAAGGTGAAAATGTCTGCTTAGTATTTTTAGTAAGTTAGCCTAAATGGGCTTGTATGGACCTGATAAATTACTCCAAAGAGCAAAACTGAAAAAAATTTCTTGTCACAAAATAATCATCTTAATTTCCTACACAGTTTGGGAGATATTGAAGTTTCTGTCTTGAGAAATTTCTCCAATGCAACTTCAAATTCGAATAGAAAATATTAGAGGCCCGAAACAACTAGAAAAGTTGATGAACTGACCTTTGGTGGTTCAACATTGTAGATATCTTCAAGAGTTTTCCAATGATATGTTATAATAGAAAATATGACACTCAAATCAAAAGTTATGGCCCCACGAAGTTGGGCAACTAAAAAGTGAATTTCATTAAAATTTCTTCCTATGAAAAACATCAATTAGTGGGACTGTTGGCACCAAAACAAAAGGGAAAGTTGAACTTTCTAGAACTTTCTAGGGTGGTTACCAAGTAAAATAAAAGGGTTAAGTGGGGGTTGTAGACGGTGGCTTCGTTAGTGCATATTGTGGCTCTGAATAATATAATTTTTTATAGAGTTGATTTTGTTTTAATTAATCAAGCCCATGCAGCTGGAGCATGTAAGTTTTGAATTTGTAATTTCATTTTCTGAAAATAATTGAAAGTGATTTATTTTTTGTCTTGCATCTTCTGTGTTGGTATCTATTGTTGTTTTTTTTGTGGGTTTCAAGAGGTGTAGCCCTCATCATTTTCCCCCTTGGACATTTCTTACATTTTAGGCTTTTGTCTCTCTCTCCCCCCCTTTCTTATGTTTTCCAAACTTCTCTCTTCTCTTTGACATCAATGGAAAAATTTAACACCTGCACACTTTACTTATCTCTCATAATTTTAGGCACAACATATGCTCCCCCTAACTACACCAACCAAAGATAACACTACTTTCTCCCCCTAAGAGGTAGCCTGCATCAATCTAGGAAAAATAATTCATATTGAATTGTACCCCTAGACAGATGGACCACCTTATACATTTACTTGAAAGGAGGGGCAGTAACCCTAAACTTGTTTTTGAGATACTCAAATGTATCTTTTGGAAGAGACTTTGTGAAAGTATCTACTATTTGATCCTTTG
>VDFB02165671.1:0-24087 GCA_007258455.2 Sequoia sempervirens | reverse complement strand
TTTTGCCATAGGGTCATTTTACAAGTTTTCCTTCCTCATTCGAATTGTAAACCACTTTTATGAGTTTACCCCACAATGAGTAATAAATTTTGGAGAAATTATTCTCAAACTATCAACCTTAAAAGGCTTTATTTCTAGGAAAAATTTCGACACTCTTATTATTGTGAACCTTGACTCTGAATTTTGGCAACAAGACTGTCCTATGGGTGCTTTTGTTTTGATTATAGTTGTTGAAACCCTCAAAGTCAATTAGTTTGTTAGCATCCTCATTGAGTTTGAATATGTGTGAAATTTGTTCCTTATCCACCATGATCATGACCATACCCATTGAAGTTCTCACTACCCTAATTGTCTCATCATAATTGGTTACAACTACTTTTAATAGATCTACATATGGGAAGACATTAGAAACCACCAATTTCCCTAGGTCAAGTCTCCACACGTTGGACGTGGGAGCTGATGCATTTCCTTTGTTGTACAAGTGGCAAAAGAGTGACCATCCTGTTATGGGGAGCTCGACATCTCTACAGCCATGGAAATCGTCCACCAAACCCTTGTCTGACCCATGACCTTGTATTTTGACACTCTTAGTAGTTGAACCGGGTAATTGAGCTAATAAATCATGATGCAATGCTCGGCTTTAGGTTGAACCGGAGGATTAGGCTCAAGAGGAGACATTTGGTAGTGATTTTGGGGAGAAACTAGGGTTTTACAGTTTTTAGGGCTTTTGATGTGAATTAAGCAAACACTTAGGGCGAATTCAGATAATTCGAAAGGAATAATCAATACCCTAGCTCAGAACAAACCCTAGCATGCAATTTCGACACAACAGCATGTAGCTAGATGCAATTTCGATGGAAATTGAGTAAGAAATTGGTTACAGAAGCACTTATTGTTTTACAGACGCGATAACCATAATTTTGATGCAAAACAGCTTGCAAGTTCGCCCAATTCGCTTCTTAGATGCTCATAATACTTTTGTGGGTACTCAAATGATCGAAACCCCACTTTTATGGAAAAAAGCATTAATTTCCAGGCTAGATGGCGTCTTTTCCGCCATTAATCTCAACTAGCGCGAGCCAGAGAGCACGCAACTACCTGTTTGCCAAGTTTGAATCTAGACTATTGATCTTCCAGCAAGCATCTCAATCGGACGGAGCCAATCACTCAAGAAGGTTTGAAAAAGCTTGACTTGCTTTGAAAAAAGCACAAGCCAATCAAATTATTCCACGGGGAGCAGCTTTTTCGTTCACACAGAGCCTTGTCGTCGAAGAACCAAGTCAGCAACATCCACATGGCAACTTCCTGCGGTTCCGCAGTCATGAAACAAAGCCTCGGATTAAGGCTCGCAGAACGGCGAAAAAGTGTTAAGATCACGCCACGTGGCCACAAATGATCATTTATTGAGCCTTCCTTTATGCTTCCAATACTTTGCAACTTCTTCGTCATCATTTACTTTTCCATCAAACGCCTCAAATTGTGTCAAGTTGCACCTTTACAACCTTGAAGATGATGGGCTCGCTCACAGCTCTGCTACGTGTCACCTTCCCACTCTTCCGCACTTGCCAAGTAAGATTGGTGGGACCGACCAATGGCCTCGCTTGAATTCATCATAGAGATTCAACAGGTGGCGGCTTCTTGCCGTTCCGCAGGATTATCTTTTATGAATAAAATAATGCCTGTGAAATGGCGGAAGCAAATAGAAAATTGACACATGGTGACACACAATTGAACTTGTGGATAACTTAAGGCAAACTTAAGGCATGTACATAAAAGTTGTTCTATGTTTGAAGATAACATCAATTATCTGTAAATGCAAAACCATACCAAAAGTCCTTATGTCTTTAGTGGGGCACTAATTGAATGAATGAATGAATGGATGAATGGTTTTTAATGACGTCCACGAGACCATCAGTCTATGGGACCAAGCACCGAAACTTTAACCATTTTCAATTTCTTTTCCATGTCAGCCCTTCTATTATAGATCTTGATCAGAAAGCTAGCAGTTTTGAGGAGCTTAGTTTCCCTAAAAAGTTCATTTAGATTGTCCACCTTCAAAATGTCTTCATATTTAATCAGCTAGTACCTCCATTTTAGTATTTAAAGGGAAGTCGATCCTCAATATTCAGTTAAAGTAACACATTACTTTAGCTCACTTAATTTGGCTTTGATACCCACGTAGAAAAACGTAGATAGATTCGGAGCCAAACCAATGACCTCCCAATTGCACTATAAGATGTTCTAGCACTGATGTACCAATTCTCTAGATATGGTTTGGGTTTATACTTGTGAATTGAACCTAAAACTTGGGTGAGTCCCTTACTTTCGTTAATTTTGTAGTCTCTAAAATGTAGCTTGAAATGAAACTAATTCCCAAATTTAAAATTAGTAATTAAAATAATTTCATAATTTAATTTCAAAAACTTTTATGCATAGAAAATAATGTAATATTTAAAAATTTACAACTAAATGAAATATAATTAATTAATTAACCATTGTGTTCATTACATTCAATCATGACGTAAATAAATTATTAATTTAATTAACTTAAAAGATTTAAACACTTTATTGCTCAAATAATTTATCAAGCATTAATACTTATCTTTTGAAATGTGGAGAAAAGTCCCAACTATTGTTGGAATGGACACTGATTCAACTTCTTCTGTCTATGAACAACCGGAGGCAAAAAGCGTACTTTGTCACTCTTCACGATGTGTTGGTTCCTCAAGAATAATGCTCGACACTCGTGGCAAACTATGCCCTGGCTAGGACCATCTTAAGTGCACCCTATTGTACCCCAGGTTGGACACACACTATAGATGTGCCCCTTCTCTTCCTTGCTCATAGCCTGCTAACCTGGAATCCTATTTCTGCAATGTGCAGTACCTTATTATTTTTCTCTTTTCTCTCTATGTTACTTTCCAAGTCTCACATGAATACTTATATAAGCATTAAGGGGTGGTTTTCCAAACCATCACACCCTTTTTCATTTTAATAATTATTCTTCCTTTCATAAAAGAGTTCTCTTAAATATTCTTCATTACTCTTTATTTAAACTAAAGAAGCATATTATCCTTTGTTTTTCCATCCCCTTTTTAATCCTAAAGGGTTATTTCATAACTTTATCTTCTCTTGGGGAAAAATTCACATAACAGTTCTCCCCCTGTAAATTTAACTACTGTCCTCAGTAGTGCAAGATGCATCTACATCACAACTCAAAGAAACACATGATCAATAATTAAAGAAATTGATATTGAATATATTATTATTCATAATGTTTCTATTTATTTTTACTTTTATCTACATCTTTTTCTTCTTTTAATTCATAGTCTATCTTTTTCAATTTTATTTTAAATTAACAAGTAATATCAAGAGAATCATTTTTCCAATCAAAATCTATGGCTAGAACTCTAGATACATATCAAGAATTTACAATAAAAGCTAATGATATTTTATATGTTTAATCACATATTTTTTAACTTTATCAATGTTCTCTCATGCAACCCATTGTCTTTAATATAAATATTTTAATCACTTACATGAATCTTCAATACTAAATTTACAAAATTATCATTGTGTTGTCATAAAGTTTACCTAGTGAATGACATGCATATGCCCTACTATATAGTCACTCATCATTGAACTACATATAATCTACATAATCACATACATTCCAAGACGGTATCCATGCATTCCATACTACATGAATATCCTCTTTTCATATATCAAAATCAATGTACAAATAGAATCTTAGTATAATAAGGCAATTGTACAAGGTTATTGGGTTGATCAAGTCCAATAACAAAATACAATAGAAAAAAAAATCCATTAAGAACCTTAAGCAAAAGGAAACGACAATAGGTTATGACTACCCACAAGGTACTTGATAAAAATACTAGGTCAAAATCCCTATTTTTCTTATAGGTTTGACAACATAGGAAAAGAAACATGTGAAAGATTTAAACATCACATAACCTACTTGCATATCATAGAAAATTTTGGAATAGACAGTCTCTCCCCCTGTAAAATTCGACATGTCCCATGTCTAAGCCTAAGAGCCTATTTCGTTCCATATCTTATAAGAATGTGGTGTTATTCTCATCAACTCATTCCAAACACAATGTCCATTATCCAAGTTAAGATGGGAATCCAAGGACCTATGGGTTATGGGCCCACAATGTACTTATATTAAATATGTCAATGTGTTGGTTTTAACTAGTCATTACAAGCATAGTAAAACTATTTTTGAATATACAAATTTTTCTATTACAAACAATTATTATTGCAAGAATATTGGTTTATATGTTCATTGAACTACCCTCACACTATGACCTAAGTTCCATAAAGGTTATTGAGTGATGTTAAAGACATTATAATTCTTTATGAATAGGTGGTGTCTCCTTTCTTTTTATTTAGGATCATGCTTGCCATACATGGGGCTAAACACATGACATCAATGCACTTATTTTATATATATATACCTAACAAGATAAGGTATTCACTTAGTATAATACTAACAAATTTACCATAAAGTGTACAAGTTAGACAACTATTTTTTCGTATCTACTATCTTTAATAATAATTAACATGTACTACCTTGAATTTAGATTATGTGCATAAGATTACTCAAGTTCTTGATCTAACAATGTGTTAATAACATGGTCATTTTCTAAGAAAGATTAATGTGGTAAATATTTGACCTATTTTATTCATGAAAATTATTATTTTTGACTATTAAATTAGATGATGTTTAAAGATAGAACTACCAAAAAGAAAAAATTCTCTGACTAAACATTACTTAATTAAACTATGCAAGAGGTATATTTATTATTTATAGCTTAAGTAATTTCATCAAACATTGAAACTATTTTCCCCTCCCAAACACTATCTAGTTTTCTCTATTTGTCTTAACTTAATAATCTTCCATTGCTCATGCATGAAAATATCTAGGTGGAAATATTATCCATGAGAGTAAATTTTGGTACTTGAAATGGAAATTCCTAATCTAAGAAATCTTTCCTACCATTAAAATTTAAGTAATTGTATTGACCATTTATATATTTTTATGTCTTTTGTTCATGGTTATTGAGAGCATTTTCTTAAAACGTTTCTTAAAATCATATGCTTGTAGGAATATGACACACTATACCTATGGCCTATGTTTAATAATTCTAGCCATGCTTCTCATCTAGGACATATGCTCATTGTACTATGTCATGTTGCATCCGTATATTTTTATAATCAATGATGTGAAAATTGAAATATTATAGCTATATGTTGTACACCTAACTTGTGAATTAAGATTTGTTCTTATATTATATATATTTTTTTTTATGAATTCCTATGCCTACAATAGAAATTCTTCAACCCTTCATATCATCCATATATATTTGAAACTTCTTGTGTTCATCATTGAAGATCATGGCCAAGTTGGATTCTTTGAATTATTGATGAAAGTATGACATTTAGTTGTCTTATTAATTGTTCAACAAAGTGACCCCAATAAGAAATTCAAAGTTTGAACTATTTGCACATAATTTCACATTTTCGTAATTCAATTGTTTCATTTTGTTAGATAAGATTTGCAAATCTATTCTAAATTGATAGAGGCGTATAACAAAATTAGATTTGAACTCCAACCTAATGTGAGATTAGGCTGAAACATTAACTTTGGGGCGTGGGGATAAACGTGCTCCCCTTGTATGCTAGTTGGAATATAAGATAAAACTCACAGGGCTGTAAGTACATCTTAATTTGTGGCTAACTCATTCTAAATGTATTCCGTGTAGAATGAACAGGACAACACCATAGCCAAAGTTTCTTGTGACATCTTCACAATGTTAGCTAGAACATTTAGCTATAATATTCATATTTTGTTTGGGGTCTTTTGCTCATTTCTAAAATTCCACATATGTTTGATACAATGGGATCGTTTTCTCATTTCTTTTATTTGAAGAGTTATGAATGACTTTGGTTAGGAATATTGTCATAACCTAGTGGTGTGACTTTATCTGAAGCTCAGAGAATACCAAAACAAAGTACTTTCTATTATTTTTTCAAGTAACAAAAACCATCGATACAAATAGGAGAACAGGGAGACAGAGTCTTGTTCAAACACAAACATTGACTATGTTATAATTATGCAAACTTCTACAGCTAGACAACTATTAACATCACGTATACAAGTATATTGTATTCTTCTGATGTGTTCTCTATTATTCAACAGAAAGCCCTAAATGCTAACTAAAAACCCCAAATATTTGGCTACATTTCCTACATATCTGACACTCCCACTTAGCCAAGTATTTGTCAATCGGGTTGTATTACATTGAATCCTTCTTTGCAAAATTCAAATTTTACTCTCAGTAATGCCTTTGTTAATGCATCTACCACCATCATTTCGGCTATGCAGTATTCCATTTGAATATTGTTCTCCTCAATTTGTTCACGGATGAAATGGTATTGTACCCCTATATGTTTAACCCTTATGTGATACTTTGAATGCTCTGTGATGGCTATGCAACTTTGGCTATCACACCTTAACACTGTTGGTTGGGTCTAAGTAACCCCAATGTTTTGCAACAATCTTCTCAACCAAATCAATTATTTTGCGGCTTGACATGTTGCTATATATTTTGCTTCTGCACTGGAGAGAGAAACAGTTGGTTGTTTCTTACTTGCCCATGAAACTACGCCTCCACTAAGGATAAAATAGAAACCTGGAGTTGATCTCTTGCTATCAATGTCCCCTGCCCAATCTGCATCACAATAACCTGTAAGTTGCAGAGAGTTTTCTAAACTCCCACTGAATGTAATCTCGTGATTAGTTGTTCCTTGAAGATATATAAAAATTCTTTTAACTGCTACCCAATGTTGTGGTCCAGGATAGCTGGAAAATTGGCTCACCATGCTTACAGTGTGTGCAATATCAGTCTACTAGAAACCATTGCATACATTAGACTCCGGACAACGTTTTGATATGGAATTGTACCCATAACTTTCTTCCTCTCATGTTTTGGGACACATTTCCAATGAAATTTTCTTACCTACTTCCATTGGAGTGCTTATTGGTTTGCAATCTTCCATCCCAAATTTCTTGAGAATGTTCCTAATGTACCTCTCTTGATTAATATGGATTTTCTTCTTCGAGAAGGGGAATCTATGTTGCTTTCCCAAACAACAACCTTCACACACTCCCAACTCAATTGGGCAGAGGCACATTTAAATCCTCTACAAGTTGCTCCCTTTTCAATACCTCAAGGGAATGTGTATTTGCATGTCCAAATCTATGATGCCAGAGCACTGAATCTAATTTTGCACTATCTGTTGTTGTCAACACCACTTCAGGTATTGTTGCACATAACTTGTACAAATTGCCATCTCTTACTACCTTAGCAATAGTAACTCCTTCCTCATTCTTTAGAACACACATCTTGCTATCAAATTGTGCAAATATTCTAGCATTGGTAATCTTAATTACTGATAAAAGACTTTTTGCTAGAGCAAGGACGTACCACACATCTTGGATTTGCTTATGTGCACCATTTGGCATGTTCAGTGAGACATTTCCAACTCCTATCATCTCAAGCTTGTTGTCATCTCCAAGATTGACAGTCTTCCCTTTAGGTACTTCTTTGTAAGATGTAAACCAACCTCTTTGAGGTGTCATATGTTGAGTTGCTCCTAGATCTAAATACCAACACTTCAAAACACCAAAATTTGGGGATGTTATAACTGAAAACAATTGTTCTTCACCATTGCTTGAAGTCATGTTAGCTTCAGCTGCCTTACTTTTCTTTACCTCTTCTACCCATGCTAACCACTTTCTACATTGTTTTTTAAAATATCCAGGAGCCCCATAGTGAAAACAGTTTCCCTTCTTTTTCTCCTCCTTTGTGTCTTTACCATTCTTTGAGACATTGGACTAAGAGGGATGCAATTTGTTCACTCTTCTTATTTGCTTTGCCCTTGTGTGCTACTGAAAACAAGGTTGTAGGGTTCTCAACAATTAAACTTGCATCTTTCCTTGTGATTTCTTCTTGAAGTAGTGTTGCTATTACATTAGGCAAATCCAAGTTAGCTTGAGTGCTCAATGCTACTACTACTCCAAAATAGGATTCTAGCAAACTCCCAAGAAGTGTCATAACAACATCTTCGTCAGCAATTACTGACCCGCACACTGCTAGTTGATTTTTTAGAGATTTAAACTGGTTCGTGTGGTTTGATATCTTCTGTAATTCTTGCATCTTTAACTGAAAAAACTTTCTTCGAAGATATAGTCTTGTACTAACATCATTTGATTCATATAATTTAATCAACTAATCCCAAGCATCCTTTGTTGTTTTTGCCTCACTTACATGCAATAGCACATTATCACTCAAACTTAAAAGTATACAGGATCGAGCATTACCTTTGACTCCCACTTACTGATCAAATTTGCATCCTGGGTGGGCTTAGTCTCAGTGCCTTCAACTATATTGAGCAGGACCTTATTCAGCAGCAACATCTGCATCCTGAGCTTCCAGAGATTAAATCCAACATCATCAAATCATTCTACTATCCTTTGAGGATCTCCTGCAACGAATGAGGCCATCTCTATGTCCTTTTTCTGATACTTCTCTCAATAGCTTCAGATTCAACAAACTCTAACAGCAATCCATTGATGCTTTGATACCATGTGATTTTATCTGAAGCTCAGAGAATACCAAAACAAAGTACTTTCTATTATTTTTTCAAGTAACAAAAACCATCGATACAAATAGGAGAACAGGGAGACAGAGTCCTGGTCAAATACAGACATTGACTATGCTATAATTATGCAAACTTCTATAGCTAAACAACTATTAACATCACATATACAAGTGTATTGTATTCTTTATTCGACTACAAGTGGTACCATGATGTGGGAGGCTTGACGATGGAGGACTTGAATTTGGTTTTCTTTGTGGATTCACTACTCGAAGCAAGGACGAGAATTTAGAACTCGTGCACAAATTATGCAAATGGAGATTCTTCAATCTCCATTATTGAATGAGTTTATAGCCTTTCACATAAAATTGATGAATGGCAGTAATAATATAACATCTGCTTCTGGGTAATGGTCACTCATTTTTTACAGTGGAAAGCCATATTTGTCATGTATCCTTCATGATTCACTCAAGCTAGATATTGACTTGACTTGTTCTATATGCCTGGTGAGTTTACAGAATCTCAAAACATTTGTTAACTGTAATGTAATCTAATTTGTGTTTGGTAGGTGGATCCCATAAAAAGATACAATTTGTTTAAATCTGCATTAGCATGTAGTTACAATGGTACTTTAAAAAGTGGGATTTATAGATCCTTATGGTCTTTGTTTACACTTAGATTATATTTTCAATAAAATAGTTTTATTGTAGGAAGTAGAGGTAAAAATATTGGAGGCTATGAAGATTTACAAATAGGTGATCCTAATGTTCTCTGAGTTGTCAGATCTGCTAGAGTGCTCCCTAGATTTACTTGACCAACATTGGTCTAAATTGAGTGGATTTAAGAAAGATGAAGAACAAGTTTCCAATGTACTTCTTTTATTGGTTATAGGGTCATTATATGAATTGGTGATCCAATTTTGAGGTCTATTGGATTGATTTTTATGTTGATTGGTACGCCACTAACTTGTGGATTTGTAAGGCTACAAGAATGTAGGTTCCCTTCTACTATTTAGGCCTTGTATTGGTTTGCTCCAAACAATTTTATTTGGTTTAATACATCAATAGCAAGAGAGCTGGTATATAGCAATACAAACATTTTTTCATCTGAGCATCATAGAATTGAGTTAGGTACTATCTGGTGAGTGCAATTTCTTCAGATTTGCACCCAAATTCATGTCATGTGTAGCAAGTACCATAAAACGCACTGTTAAGATAGCCCTTGTCATTGCTCAATAGTGCATGACTATCATGGAACCATCACAAAGATTTAAATACCGTATTCTATGGCGACATTACTCACGTTTGAAAGAAAATTATCTTATGTTTTGATTCTGCAGTAATATCTTTCCAATATCATTGTGAATAGGGGAGAGGGGCCCATAGTGGAGTGGGGCCCAATAGTGGGGATAGAAGTAGTCCTTAGTGGGCCCCATAGTGGAGCACCTTAATATCCAATTGCAAAATACTTTTTATCCATAAAGTACATAAACTGACAAATCATGTGATGCCACATCAGTGCACCAATAAAACATGACTTAGTGCACCACTATCAAACTCACTTTTTTTTGGGCCTTTTTGGATACCTCAACAAAAAGCATGCTAATGTGACATCATATTTGATGATGTGGCCCTAAAACAAAATATAGAAGTATGTAAGTTACCAAATAAACTGTTGTACAAAATTGTGAGTGATTTGAAATTTCCACATAAGATTTTGAGAAATGTGAAGTTAGGGTGCTCCACTATGGGCCCCTCCCCCCTATTCCAACTGAGGACGATAATTTAAATATTGCTTAACAATATTTCAGTATGGAAAGTATCTGTTTTAGCAAGATTTTAAGAGAAAATTTTATCACATTTAATAGTAGAGAAAAGGTAAAAAGTAAATGCCTGGAATTCTCAAGTAACAAATTATTCACACCCAATCTACTCTGCATGAAATTTATCCTAGTGTAAATGCATCAGCTTGAGATTTTTATTTATTTTGTAAAAGATTTTCATAACAAGGTAAAAGATTTTAATGTAAATCTATTTCAAAAAATAATTCTAATTAATTTTCATGACTCCTAAACCATTATTTCAAAAGTAAATGTACTTGCAATCTAATCTCTCTTTTTCTTAATTTCACCAATCCAAATTTTCAATTGATAGGGGAATATAATTAAACTGTGATCTATTGTAAATAAAGTAATATTAAGATAAAATATTTTCTTAAGGTAAAAGATTTTTGTTTTCTTTAAGGTAAAACATTTTCTTTTATTTATTTTTTGTACCTTATGACCTAACTTATGAAACTTTAAGTAAAAAGAATTTATAATTCCATAATTCCATGTTAAGGAGTGAAAAAAAATCAACTCTTAAGTATATGCTAAGAACCCTAAATTGATTTACCTAATGGTTTACCTCAAACATATAATTTCTCTTTTTTTTTAATTTTTGGTTATGAGATAATTAATGGATGTAGAATTTTAAATGTAACATTTTTTTTTTTTTATTTTGTAAAAATAGATCCAATTAAACTATTGAAAGGTTTTTTAATTTAGTGTACCTGTTTTGCACAAATAAATGTAGCCCAAATAAATGGATCAGCAACGCTCTGATACCAAATTGAAATGAAACTAATTCCCAAATTTAAAATATAGTAATTAAAATGATTTCATAATTTAATTTCAAAAACTTTTATGCATAGAAAATAATATAATATTTAAAAATTTGAAACTAAATGGAATATAATAAATTAATTAACCACTGTGTTCATTACATTCAATCATGCGGTAAATAGATTATTAATTTAATAAACTTAAAAGATTTAAACACTTGATTGCTCAAATAATTTATCAAGCATTAATATTTATCTTTTGAAATGTGCAGACGAGTCTTGACTATTGTTGGAATGGACCCTCCTTCATCCTCTTCGGTCTGTGAGCAACCAAAGGCAAAAAGCATACTTTGTCGCTCTTCACGATGTGTTGGTTCCTCAAGAACAGTGCTCAACACTCGTGGCAAACCATGCCCTAGCCAGAACCGTCCTAAGTGCACCCGATTGTACCCCAGGTTGGACACACACTATAGATGTGCCCCTTCTCTTCCTTGCTCACAACCTGCTAACCTAGAATCCTATTTCCGCAATGTGCAGTGCCTTATTATTTTCCTCTTTTCTCTTTGTGTTACTTTCCAAGTCTCACATAAATGCTTATATAAGCATTAAGGGGTGGTCTTCCAAACCATCACACCCTTTTTCATTTTAATAATAATTATTCTCCCTTTATTCTTCATTACTCTTTATTTAAACTAAAAAAGCATATTATCCTTTATTTTTCCATCCCCTTTTTAATCCTAAAGGGTTATTGCATAACTTTTATCTTCTCTTGGGGAAAAAATCACATCACATAGCTTATATCATTCTACTTGTTTGATGAAGGTACAGGATTTCCAAGGAACTCAATCATGTCTTCTAAATATACTCTTGAGCACAATAAGTTTAAATGATATGGAAACAGCGGTAAAGACTAAGCCCATGCCTGCAAACCTAGCCCAGCATACTTTCTGGAACCTTGCAGGCTATAACAGTGGAAGGGATAATCTTGAGCAACTATAAAAATATGAGCTTCAATACATGGTATTGAGTATACTCCTCTTGGTGGTTCCCTGATCCCTACAGGCCAGATTTTCCCTGGCAAAGGAACGTCCTTGGATCACTAATGAAGAAAAATATTCCTGTATGGAAGTGGCACCTTCAACAAACAAGTCACTTAAGAATCCATGTATAATAATGTACTGATTTCAAATTGGCTAACTAAAAGGATTTTAATCATCTCACTTCCATATCAGCAAAATGTGATATTTAAATTGAAAATTAGACTAATCTTGTGATTTAGTTACCAGCAAAGCATTGGTGACCACCTCATGGCTGTGGTTTAGACTTTCAGAGGGCTTCAATTGATACTGCATGATAAACTTACAAATAATTATCAGAAAATTCAAAAATGGAATGTTCTGTGCATTGATAATGCATCCTCATGAAATGTTACCTGAATCAAGGCACTTCATGTAACTTAGCACCTTGATCTTCATCAGTAATACATATCCACTCATTGCATAAACAGTAAATTCCATCTCAAAATAACAAACAATTTAAAGAGCCTAAGAAATCCATCAGTATTCAATGTTCTCATCTTTCCAAAAGACTGGGATGGTTATATATATGCAAACTCCACCAAGAAAAAAATTGGAATTTCTTCAGAATATGTAGAAAATGTGCACCTGTAGGGGCCTCATCACCTCTTAATTCCCTTTTCCTCTGCTCCTAAACAAATCCTAATTAATGAAACTTGATGTGGAATTCCTTGTACAGGTTGAACTACAAATTCTAGTTCAGAGTTAAAATATTTTCATACATTAATCAAATATAGGTTTATCATATGCTATTGCAAAGATCTTGAACTATTTTATAGAATGGTTTAACTTCCCAATTATTGTTTCAGTAGGTTCCAATTTCCCATTGATTTCCATAGATGTCTTGATAGTCACACTTTGACATCCAAAGATGGCTTACTAGGTCCACACCACATTTAACATAAGCTTGTAATGCATTGTTGGGATTATCCTGCAACGTATACTTCCATGACATATAATTCATCTAAGATTCCCAAGATTCATAGGCCATGATAGACTAGATTAAGGATTATACATGAAAAAGAAAATTGTAAAACATGTGATCAAAAATGAGACCAAGAAAAAATACACTGCAGATCTAAGGAACACAAATTAAAACAACCACCACTACAAATTTCAAATGCCCATTAGCAATGCCCGATATGGCTGCTACTGGCAGATAATAATACCAAACAAGGGAGATGAAGATGGAGATTTGGAATATAGAACCACATTATAGTACAGTAACTCTTAAGAAAAGGTTTGCTAGTTCTTTTAACATTAAAGGTCTGGAAAGGAACAAAAAAAGTGAAATTTGTAAATAAACTTTGAAGGAACTTTAATGTTTTAGTTTATTTGCAAAAAAGCCGGAAACCTTCCAATTTCCACATCCAACCAACTAGAATTCATATAAGAGATAATGATAACTAGGCTTAATTAGATTGCCAATCTGAATCAGTCATCATCCAACAAATAGGTCTCACAAGGCTTTTGCATCCAAAGGAGCAAATATATATGTAATTATGAAAAGAGTCCTCATTTCAGAAACAGATAAAGGCACAAATGGCTAGGATCATTTTTCTTACATGATGCTTGGCTTTTTCTGCAAAATCTATTAGAAATATGGGCAGAGATTTGATGAGCAAATTTTACACTCAAATAATACTATCTCACACTTTTCATGACACGGTTACATACACATATATAGGATAGGTAGTTCCTATATTCAAGGAGAACTAATCTCCATGAATATCTCCTACAAACCTATTCTATGTGAGTTGTTGTAACTCACACAACTCATCTACTATTATTAATCTAAGTTGTTTATTATTAAACAACTTAGTTACATAGCTCTAATTACTCACAATATAATTTACCACACCATAAATATTAGCTAACCATGTGAACACTAATTCCTAACAAAATCTACCATAAATGATGATGAACTTAATTAACTTTACTGTAAAGAAAAAGACAATAACTTCTAAAGAAAAGGTTTGCTAGTACTTTTAACATTGAGCGATCTGAAAGGAAAAAACAAGCAAAACTTGTACATAAATTTCAAAGGAACCATAATGTATAAAAGAGGTAAGCATAACTTGGCTTGATTAAATTTCCAATTTGAAGCAATTCACATCCAATAAATAGGCCTCACAAGTCACTTGCATGCAAAGGAGCGAATATTTATATGATAATGATAAACTCCTTGCTTCAGGAACAGATAAAGGCAGAAATGGCTAGGGTCATTTATCTTACCTGATGTTCAATGTTTCTTCAAAATCTATCACAAATGTTGATGAACTTGATAAGCTTTAACTTGGGAAGGAAAAACAAGGGTGATGACACTATGCATAAGTGAACAATATAAGTAAAAGTTGTACATTAGAACAAAGAATTTGAAACTTGGGTAACCAGGCTATTACCTGTGTCAAAAAATGAGAAACCTGTTACAGTGACTAATTGTAGGCATCGCCCAAAAATCCATTACTAAGTGATGGTATGACAAACAAAGCTCAAGCTAATATCACCAGTTATATCTTACTTTGCAGCTGAACAGTCATTAGTGGGCTAAGCATGCTAGTATCATTACCACTGGTGCTTTGTTGAATTAGCATGCATACATTCACAAATGCACATGTTCCGTGAGCCATTGACCACACGTTGTGAACGACGGATATGCATCTTAATTGTTGCCAGCTTCCCAGCAATCTGCAACACTCAACAACAATTATGGGAAACCTCGTATTAGATAAAACTTAAAGACTTTCTAAAATAAAGGAAGGAAGAGCTATTGGTTCTTCCCATATCAGTCAAATCCTCCCTATATTTTTTTTAATACATAGATTAAAATGCAATGGAACATTACAAAAATGGTAAGAATTCAATATCCAATATAAAGAATAATGCTTAAATATTAAAGAAATGGACAGCACAAGAGATTATAAGATGGGCCAATATGCCCTAATATCCAACATACTTAGGGTAGGATTACGCCAGAAGATATTCCATTATGAAAGAAACACTCCAATATCCCTCCCACTATGAGATCCAAACCTTCGACACTTCTATACTTTACTAATGAAAATGAGTGATACATAATCCATGATTCACAATTTAAAATGATAGATGCTCCCTTTATAAAAGCATTCCTCTAATAATAGTAGGGAAGAGTGAACCCTTTACAAATTGGCCTCACTTATAACCAAATATAACTCATCTCACAAGTTCCCATTACAAAAGTTGCCCATTGGGCACATCCTATTTGAACATTAGTATGTGTGCTACAAGCTGGCTATTCCACCCCCTTTAATCCTAAAAGAAAAATAAGTGACAAGAACAAGACAGAAATCAAAATTATCATAATTTCACTATTTGACAATCTCCTATCCATTTGGCAGGTATATATAGCATACTAACTGCAACAAATGCAAGTTTATATCCCATTTATAAACTATATTAAAAAGTAGCGAGAACATTCTTTATTGAATTGGTCAAATGGAAGGATATTATATTATTAAGTAATGTACAAGTAATAAATGCACTCTACATAGACATGCAGTTCTAAAAAGACTGAAATAAAAATATTTATGCATATAACATTAACCTAGTTAATTATTGATTTCTACGTTTTTAACACCATCAAAATAGTCAGAACTACATCCTTAAAGAAAGTTAAAAGATTTTTACATCATATTAGGAAAAAGTAAATTTTATTATTTGTCACAAAAATAAGAAAGTTTAAAGATTATACCCAAATGACAAATCTTTACCTCATTTTTACCCTAGTTTTCTTGCTTTATTGGCTTTGATTCGTGATATTAACAGAAATTTGTAAAATTAATTCTCATCTATGAATTCTGAATTAAAAGCTCAAGTTCTTGTGCATCCTTAAAATCTTGTGTTAATTTAATCCATCATTCACATGTAAGCATTCTGATTCCACACAGAAGAACTTGTAGAAATGTCATTAAGTGTGTATTCAAATCTCAAACCATCTGGTAAACTTTTATTTACAGAGACGAATTAAGAAAGAATCCATATGTCAATAGGAACTTACATGCAAAAACTCAACATCTAATCTACAGCTAGATCTTCCCCATAACAATCGTATGTGTCCTCTCCATTGGAAGGCTCTAATATTATTATGTCACTTGTGGACGTTAATATAGTTTCTTTCTTTCTATCCATCTAGTACCCACAACCAATCTTGCTTGAAGGAAAATGGGCACAAGAACAAAGCTCCACTTCCATTTGAACCTGATTTGTAACTGCATAAGCTTATAGCAGTTACAAATTTCCAATATGCTTGCCTATGTAAACAGTGGATTTAACATCAGATAACTGAAACCTACATAATTAAAAGGAAATGTGTGTGTTATGAAACTCAACTGACCAAAACAAGTAAACTATATGTCCATTATTTGTTCATCATTTGGATCAGCACCTCACCTATTGGTTGAACAAGAAAATTCCTAGAAGAGGGTGTTTAAAATCACTGAGGGCATGGATCTGTGTCTAAAAGACTAAACAAAAACAATTTCCTGGCTCATTTCAGCTTCTGATTCAATCAAGTTGCACATGCACCCGAGCACATACTCCACTACACTGAGGACCAGGAGATTTTGTTCTATTTTATATTGGCTGTCTCACATTGGTCCTCAACAAATAATGAGTGTAGAATGCCCCTATTATCTAGAGTGCCTTTCTCCACTATCCAAGTGACCAAAGAGGTGGAGGAGTCCTCAACCTCAACACAAATCCCTCATTTGCAGCATAAACAATGGAAACCATGAGTGGCGAAATAAAAAATGGCATTCTCACAATAATATCATATTCATCTCATTCAAGGGTTAATGGATGCTTCTGGTAAGAGATGGGATGGTAAAGCACTATATTAAGAAGTAAAAATTGATTTCATTTGATCTCCAAAGGGAACCCAGACACAGCTGGAGCAGGTTATGTGGTAAGAAATTCAAAAGGAGAATTTGTATATGGGGGCATGAAGAATTTACGCGAAAAGTTGAACAACAAAGCGGAATGAGAAGCCCTAAGAGTAGGTATCCAAGTGAGAAACTTGGCAGGTCATAGAGTGGTAGAAGTAGAAAGGGACTCTCAAATAGTGATGAATGCAGTAAAGAAATCATATTGCACCATTGTAATAGAAAGCAGAATGGCATTGCTGATTGCATGGTAAATCAAGGTATAAAACTAGTAAAATATTAGTCTATGGAAAGCTCTCATATATTTGATTGGCCAAAACTTCCAAATCTTATAAATGGTAAGTGCCCTCCACGGGCAAAGGCGAAGTAATGTGAATATATAGATCATGCATGCCTTCCACATACTTATTAAGAGGCTGCAAAGTAATGAAAAAAGGTAGGATAGTAGATATCAGCACAAGTGGAGAATAATGAGCTATTTGTTCTTAATTGTAGTATTGGAATTTGGATGCAATGCAATCTGGCTAGGACCTTTGGAAATTGGTGTGTTTCAATTGTTGTTAGTGCTGCTTGTCAGGGCAGTGTTGATGGCATCAAGTCCAAATGGATCCTATGAGATATGGCCTGGCATCTGATCACCATCTAAGGCAAATCTTCAACTGCTCCAACACTATTAACCTGAAGGTTTCAAAAGCTATTTTGGTTGCAAATGGTATTGAGGAAGGTAAGGTGAGAACTCATGCAATGATATTTGAAAATTTAAATAGGAAATTTCAGATGGCAATACTCGATAAGGGTATTCAAGAGAGAATTCAAGCTTCATTGGTGTGTCCGCAAGTGGAGATTTATGGGAAAGAAGAAATGGGGAAGGTAAAAGAGAAGATGCCCCCTAAGGGATAGAAAAGGAAAACAGAAAATGGAGATTATAGATGTGGAATTCAAAGCAATGCAAGAGGTTCAAGCTCTTCTAGCAGATGTTCAAGCCCTTGAAGGCTTTGGTCAAGATCTCAGGTTGGTCATAAAAAATATGGTAATAACCCATCACAAGGGAATTCTAAAGTTTATAGTGGTCATGTTCTGCCACTATTTGAAATGAATATTCATACCAGGGTGGCTAAGTGGATGGAAATAATCAACGACATTCATTTTGTTGGGCAATTTTAAACCGATGATGGAGCTCATGGCTGTCTTTAGGCAATGGAGTTCACAACAAAGCCTACAATCAATGGCACTCATCTCAGGTTGGTGGCGGATTGGCTAGTTTGGTAGTAGTTGAGCTTTCATAAAAAGGCAGTGTTAGTATATGATGGTGGCAGTTAATTTTTTTTGCTGGTATATATGTTTGTATTGATGGGTATTGTGACTCTTTCAGGTCTTTTGATAACACCCGTGTTATAGGAGCTTATAGTTTGCTCCTTCTGTCTGGTTGTATTGTTCTATAGTTGGTTATGTTTAAGCTTCCTTATCCCTGCTACACCTATGTATAGGGTTGTTCTTGCAGGTTATTTCTTTGTATGGTTTTCCATATGTTGGTGGCTAGGAAGGGACCTGTTGTGACCTTTTTCACACATCACCCCATTGCAAATGGGGACCCCCTAATTTTTGGTTCGTTTCGGTCTTTTGGCTTTGCTTTTGGGTCGTCTTGTCATTGTCTCTCTTTTCTACTGTCTGTCTTTCTGGGGATGTGCCCACCTGGATTGAAATTTTGGCCAAGTCTGAGAATTAGGGTTTTGAATTTTCTGGGCAGTTCTAAGTCAAATGGAGTGAGTAAATTGGAATTTGAGACTAACATTGTTGTCAGTATGCTTCCAGTAGGTCCTCAGCCAAATTTCAGTGAATTCTGACAACTTACTATTTTTAGTAAGTGCCTAATTTGGGGTGTTTTCTCAGCACTTTCGAAGTTTCGATCGCTACACTGCATCTAGAACACATCAAGCTGCTCATTTGCAAATTTTGAGCTGAAGCGGACAACTGTCTATTTTTAGCAGGTTCGGCTTCTAGAGCAGATTTTAGGGTTTATATTCGAAGTTTTTCAATCCATGTCTGGAGATTCTTTCTGGGTTTTCTGAAACCTACGCAGTGATATAACATGCAAAATGAGATGATCACTTTCAGTATTCAGCCTTCAGAGGCTATTTTTAGGGTTTGCATGTCAGAGTTTTCAGCGCATGTCCAGTTATTCCTTGTGGGTTTTTCGAGAGCTTCGCAAAGGTATAACATGCAAACCGGGATCAACACTTTTCAGGAGCCGTCTTTCGAGGCTATTTTTAGGGTTTGCGTGTTAGAGTTTTCAACACATGTCGAGTGATTCTTTGTGGGTTTTTCGAGGGCTTCGCAGTGATGTGACATGCAAGGCAAGATGATCAGTTCTCAGCGACTTACTATTTTTAGCAGGTCCATTCCAACAGCTGCCCGGCGCATCAGGATTACAAACAAGGCAAAGTGCAACAGAAACAAGGTTAAACAGAGGTCATTTGA
Organism: Sequoia sempervirens; assembly: GCA_007258455.2. NCBI lineage: Eukaryota > Viridiplantae > Streptophyta > Pinopsida > Cupressales > Cupressaceae > Sequoia > Sequoia sempervirens. Next base: position 4,325 of record VDFB02165671.1, on the reverse strand, counting down.
TATACATGCAAGTCAAATTAGGGTTTCCAGCTTAGGGACCCAAAACGAGGGGTAAAATGCCAGAATTTTCGAAAACCGGTGTATCCCATTGTGATTAGCATCTTTCAAGCTATCCACCGGTAAAATTTGAAGGCAATCGGAGCACTTACTATTTATAGTAAGGCATTCCAGAAACAGGCTAAAAATAGTAAACTAACAGTAGGCGCCAGTGTGAACGGGCAAGTCATCCGATGAGCATGTCATTCGAATTTCAAGTCAAACGGAGTTGTGAAGGTATCAGAAACAGGCAATTGCTATAAATAGTAAACCACCATCAGAAACTGGCTAAAAATAGCAGGTCAGCTCGAGATGGCAGTGTGAACTAATTAACTAGATCATGAGGATCCTGTGGTTAAAATTTTGAATCGATCTGAGCTTCAGAGATGTGAAAATCAAAAGACTTACTATTTATAGTAAGTATTAAAGCACAAGCAGGCAGCTGGAAAAATGGCTAAGTCTGAAGCTTATCCACCTTGACCTCCTAAATGCGCCCATGATGACTGGCAGAGGGTTGAAAAAGTTTGAGTCTGAACAAAATCCTCCTCCACCCTGAAATTGCGCCCATCTTCAAGCCAAGTTGATAAAATTGTCTAAGGCACTGAGTTCGTCCTGTAAGACCCTCCAAATGCGCCCTCATCAAGTTGGCAGTTGATAAAAAAAATGCTAAGTCTTGAAGATATCCTGCAGGACCCTTTAAATGCGCCCAAGGATGGATGGAGAGGTTACAAAAAAAATTCTAAGGCATGGAGTTCGTCCACCTCCACATGTGAAATGAGCCCTCTTCAAAGTCAAGGTGTTAGAAAATTTTAAGTAAAGGCGTTCATCCTCCTCCACATGCTAAATGCACCCACCTCAAGAAGAAAGATAAAAAGTTTCTAAGTATGGACTTAAGTCCTCCTCCACTATCAAAATGCGCCCATGCTTGACAAAGTCAAAGAGGTCAAGGCGTTTATCCTCCTCCATGTGTGAAATGTGCCCATCTCAAGTGCAAGGTAAAGATGAAAGTAAAGGTGATTATAAAATTCCAAGGCATGAAATTTGTCCTCCTCAGCATGCCAAATGCGCCCAAGAAGGAGGTTGAAAATTACTAAGGCATGCAAATTTGAAGCTTAACCTATCAAATGCGCCTTAGATTGGACAAGAAGTTGCTAAGGCGTTGAAATTTAAAGTAGATGCCTTCAAATGCGCCTTGCCTTGCATGGAGAATTCAAGAAATATTCAAGGCGTGGAAACTTGAAGTCTCCCCCTTTGAATGCACCTTTGACTAGAGAAAAACTTGGAATATTCAAAAGCATGCATGAAGTGGGCCCCATCCCATACGCCTTGACTTGTGAAGGAAGTGTTCTACATTTGAAGTTTGACCCCATGCATGCGCCTTAGCTATTTAAGAAGGCCTTGAGGAATCTTTAAGTCATTCAAAATTTGAAGTGGGTCCCTTTGATGTACGCCTTAACTTGTGGAGAGATAGAGAATATTCTAAACATAGAAATTTGAAGTCTAACTCCCCATATGCGCCCAAGTAGTGAGAGGACTTAAAGATATTCTAAGATATGTAATTTGAAGCTCAAGACCTTGGATGCGCCCTAAGCTGGAAGAGTAAGTTTAGAAAAAAAAATCTAAATTTGGGAAATTTGAAGTAGATGCCTTCAAATGCGCCTAGGCTTGAGTGATGAGGTGATAACATATTTTTTCCTAAGTGTAATATTCCTTCCTTAGAGAAGGGACGCCCAAGTCGATGGAGGTGATGTAATTTTCTAAGGCATGGATGAATTGGCAGTTCAGGAGTCAAAATACTCCAGCTTCATGAGATTGAAGAAGATTTTCAAGGCCAAGCAAGAAAATGTGCCCAGAGATGAGGTATGAAGAATAAAATTGTTGGCAAAATATTTTTCTAAGGTTTAAAATTCAAAAATTAAATGTACCCCTTCGTTTGTAGACACATGAATTTGGTGCTTTCTGAAGGAAAATTTCTTCTGGGTACTGGACGTCTTCGATGATGAATTGATTTCAAAGTCTTCCACAGCTTGCCAAGGATTCTGAGGTGAAGATTTTGATGGGCACCGGATTGATGAATTTCCTAAGGAAAATTTGAAAAAAATTCTAAGGCAAGGAATAAAATGTGTTGTTGACATAAAAATGCCTGAGCAGGTGAATTTGAAGTTGGGTGCCTGGATAATTTTTGATCAAATTCCTTATGAAAGCATTTTGCTCGAGCCAGAGTTGGATGAAATGTCAGAGTGAACGCCTCAGCTAGAAAAGTGAAGAGGATGCAATTGAAGCTAAGATGATTTTTACAGGGCATCTCTTAAGTACACCCTTGAGGAAGATGAAATTTGACTGAGGCATTGAAATATGATGCACAGGTGTTATATGCCCCAGCCTACAGATGTTAAAAAAATCGTGAAGAAGGCAAAAGTTGTGCTTGAGAAAATGATGAACCATATCAAATGAAGAAATCACTCGAACATTGAGATCAAGTAAGTGAGGTAAATTTATATCATGAAGTGTTTTGATGCTCTTCTCCTTGCTTTTTTTGTAGGTGGAACGTCGAGACCAAACGATGATGACTTAAAGAGATGAAACGGATACTCCAAGACAACATTACAACCTCGAAAGAATAAAAGTTGCATGTTGGAAGAAATGGCTAAGTGAGACCTAGTATGTGCCCAACCCAGGTGGCAAAGAAGAAATGTTTTCAAAGCTCAGGATGGAAAAAAAAAAAAATAGAAACCCAAGTGTTAATGGTCACCACCAAGTACTTCAAAGTTGAAGAACAACATCAAAGAGGAAAATCATCATGCTGTAAGAATGAAGTTGTTGCCTTGGAGTCGGATCGAGAACGTACCGCCGTGCCTCGGAATTGATGGTCTATTTGACCGTTTTTTGCATTTTGGACCGTATATTACAACCTAAAATTTATTAGACCGTATCATTTGACTTGCTATATTTTTATATAACCGTAAAATTGACACTTAAAATTATTATTAAACCTGTAAAAATTATATATATATATATATATATATATAATAATAATAATAAAATAATTTTTATGAAAAAATATAAATTAGTTTAGATTTGGAATAATTATTTCTAATTTCACTTTATATTAATATATATAATTTATTATAAATATATTTATTAATTCAAAATCTGTTGAAAATAGAATATTTTCAAGATTAAATATAGTTTTTTCTAATTTTTTAAAGATTTTGACATTTTTACTAATAGTTATCATTGCTTTTTATTAATATATATGATTTATAATATTTATTATAAAAATTATATTCATTCAAAATCTTTTCATAATAGAATATAATTGATTTTTTACTTTTTGAATATTTTAACAAGATTTATTTTCTATATAATTTAGAAACTTTAACATTAAATTTAAGATTTTTAGATTTATTTCTAATTATCAATATCTTCTAATTTTACATTTTTTAAAATATATATAGGATATCCTTATGAATAATCACATAACACAAATTTTCACTGTTGAAAGCATTTATTTTATAGCATTGTAACTTGTTTTTTCAACAGCATTTTGTTTGCAGTGATTCCAACTTTGAATTTTTTCAAGATAATATAGCATCAAACTTATTGGTGAGCAATGAGCATGTTGAAATTTTATTTTCCTTTTACAAATAATTATTCTCAGCTTCGATTTTTTTCAACATAATACAACATTTAAGGATTAAACAGTTTTTTTACAGGTGATTCACAGGCTTTGATTCCTTAAAGAATTTTTTTTACAGGCGATTCACCATCTTTGATTTGTTTCAAGATAATACAACAGATTCCTTAAAGAATTTTTTTAAAGAATTTTTTTAAAGAATTTTTTTTACAAGCAATTCACCAGCTTTGATTTTTTTCAAGATCATACAACAGCTTCCTTAAAAGAATTATTTTTTACAGGTGATTCATCAACTTTGATATTTTTCAAAATAATACAATAGTTGTGTTTTATTGGTGAGCATGTTGAAATTTTAGATAATGCCTTGAATAAGGATTAAACTATTTTTAATTTTATATAATTATTTTAGATAGGTTTGAAATTGATATTTAAATATGATTTTAGATAGAACAATTTGGGGATTGAACTATTTTTAATTTTATATAATTATTTTTTGATAGATTTGAAATTGCTATTTAAATGTGTTTTATGATATTTCCACATATGAAATCAATAAATTAATTTATAGTCAACTTATTCTAGTTAAATATTAAATTAAATTGTTCATTGCAATTTTACAATTTTAGGAATCAATCAACAAAACAAATTAAAG
>VDFB02165669.1:0-15540 GCA_007258455.2 Sequoia sempervirens | reverse complement strand
AAATTGATCATGAAATGTAGTCCTAATACAATTTTCCATTTTTGGAGCATTGATTTTTGCTATAGCATAAGACACTAGGTGTTAGGGTATGTAAACCAAGGCGAATTAGTGTCTAATGCATAAGAAAAACACATCTGACAAGAAGGCTATCCCAACACCCTAAAGTCATGAAGACCTCAGTTGGGCCAAGAATTGGGATAACCATAAGCACAAAAGGATTCCCCAGCATAACACAAGACTACAGGGATATTGGTGGGTACTACGTGGGACAACCAAGAAGACAAGAAAAAAGCAAAAAGATTAAAATATGCCCCTATGTTTACCATTCAAAACACACCATAATATGATAGATCATGGTAGCCTTGACAAGTGATGATAGGGAACTCAAAGGATAAAAAAAAGCCAAAAGTATCAAAAAATCACAATTAATTTCAAACATCCTTTGCCATAGGATTGAGAGGATGGATGGGAGTGATGTGGTTTGATGAGGAAGGATGCATCCTGTTGAGACCAAAGATGGAGACTAAACTAGGTGATCGACATGATGCAGGACACTCGAAACTAATTGAACCTCAGGATACTAGTGGATCTTGCTTGTGAAGAACCAACTAGATAGCGACATACTTAACGACATGACATGAGACACTAGACACCAAATACAAGACTGACACACCCTAAAGACCTAGGGGCTTGGGGGTTGATAAGAGATTATCCTTGCCTACATGAAAGCATAGAGCCCTCGTAGTTCAAGAAAAGACCATGGATAAAAGCGGAAAGAGGAAAATGGAGACAAATGATGGAAAATAATGACAAAAGAAAAAAAAAGAAAGAAAAACCTTGGAGGTGGATCAAATGATTGACCTTTCCTACATGAAAGGACAGGGGAAACATAGTTCAAAAAGGACTAACGAGGGATAAGAGTGTAAAGGGGACAATGGAGACCATGATGGATGACCAAAACATGATGGATAAAATTCCCAGGGGGTATATCAAATGATTAACCTTTCCTACGTGAAAGCATAGTGGCAACATAGTTTGACCAAGACTAAAAATACATACATGAAACGATGGGATCTAAATGGAGACTAACACGATGAAGGAATCTTTATGAGAGTGAAGGACTGAAAAGAAGAAAAGACTAATGACACAAGATTAGATTAGGATAAAAGCTCAAGGTGGCAGATAGTAGACAAAGTTCATCCAATGTGCAACCAAAATATACCAAGCGACCAAATGATGAATGTGGATGAGAGGATAGGATTTATAGGATGATGGGGATATGAGATTAGGATGGGTGAAAGAATAAAGTAACTAGAATGAAAGTGTGTCATAGAAAAATCGTCCCTTGTCATTTTCATGATCTTTTAGGTCTTGTTTCATGGTGTTGGAACTATGTTGCTTTGATTTTATGATGTATCATGGCTTGAACATGCTTATTTAGGTACTAAAATTTAAAAAACAACGTCTTGTGAAGGTGTTATGAAGTGCTTTGAGACAAATCTACATTCTTCTAGACTCTATTTAATGCATTTCACCTAAAAATCACCTTTTCATTCATAAAAAAGTCCTATATTGAACTGTTGTAAAGTATTGTAATAAGATTTCACACTTTTCTAAGAACATCTTCACTATTTATACCTTTCTCATGCTTTATTTTATATTTTTATGCCCTCATATGCTTATATTAAGTGTATTTTTGCATCTTATCCTGGCAAACAACATTAAACATAACATTTTTCCCAACACATGGTTTTAGATCCTAGGTGGGACCCATTCTCCATAGGTGGCGAATGAGTCCCCTTTGGCCCCAAATTCAAAATATTTCAAATTTTCTTTTCAAATTTTATTCAAATTCACTTCATGTCGGCCTGTGATGAGGTACGAACGAATAGTAAGGCACAAGAATTGTATAAATAAGTGTTTTTCACCTCATTTTACATCTCCTAATTCATTCTAGCAATATCCACATTCAACCATATATTCAAGTACTCAAGCATTCTACATCATCCACTCAAGCACTTTCAATCACTTTGGAGCAGCCATTGACATCAAGGATCTTGGTAAGTTAGTAACACTTTTTGTTGGAAGTGGATTCACTCTAAGAGGGGGCAGTGAATCAGAGTGATACAAATTTTAACTCTTAAAGAAAAAATTAAAATTTTAGCCTTTAACTCAATGCAACTTTGTTTATGTGAATGCAACTTGAAACTTGACTTAACATTTAACACATATTAAAAGCATATTATGATATATTCAATTAAACTTTATGAAAAACCTTGCTATGCTTTTCAAAATAGAACTTAAAGACTCCACAAAATATAACATTGCTTTACTTTTGACATACTTTTAAACATTCACATATGGAGTATAAAATTTAGATTTCAATTTTCTTTATGAAATACTTTTAATGATCAGATTTGCACAACTTACTTTGTACTATAGACTTGAACAAATTGACATTAATCTTTCAAACACACTTAATGTATCAGAGCATTGACCAACTGAATGAGCACATTAATATGAAACTGAATCAGAGAAAAAAACACACCACATAACACAAAGATTTCCTGAGTGGAAAGTCCCTCATGGGGTATAAAAAACCACTTGCTAAGATTTCCTTTTTATTAATCAAAGAGTACCAACTCTGTAACAATGGTGGAGCAACAATTCAACACCTTTTCTAAAGCACCAAATTCATAGGAGCACCAACCCCTCAATGCACAAAGTCATTGTCTAAAATGTACAACACTAATGACTTTACAACTGCACTTTATTTGTAGTCCCAAAATCATTAATGAATACAAAAATATAAAAGATATTCAATGATTCAAACTACAATATGAATTATTGATAATAGTACCACAAAAATTTCTCATAAATCTAAATGATATCTCTGTTATAAGAACCAGAGATTTCACAAAATAAAAGCCCTCTTTCCTCTTCTCAAATATTGCAGATATAACAATGATATGATCAACAAATTCTTTGTATTTTCCTCATACATTCTCATCTGAACAATGGCTTAGAGCCATGTTTATATAGAGCACAAAAAAATAATGAAACCCTTGTAACTAAAATGTGAGACCTCGAGTCAAGAACCAGACCCTCGAGTTAGGGTTTCTAAAAATGTAACTAAAAAATACAGTTTAAACAAACTTTCAATTATTTCCATTGCAATTTCCTTGATATTTGTTTCAAAAAAAAAAATCAAAGAACAAGATTCAAAATCTTTTCAAATAACTAAAAGATTACATTTTCACCTTTTTCACTTCGAAGAAACAAGAAGAATGTTCAGATATTACCTTTGTTATGGCATTTCAAATTGCAAACAAAATCTCATAAAATCCTCTATTACCTTTGCTTCTAGCTCATGGAGAGTCCACCAACCAACTTGCCACTCTTCATAATCTAACATATCTAAAAGCCAAGCTAGAATACTATCTATAACACTCTCAACCTATAGTTGTAATCTCATAACCTCCATGGTAGTGTTGTAATACCTCTTTAGAACTAAACAAAATGACAATGCCCTAACTTCCTTACGAACTAAAGATTTCAACTTCCTTTTCAATGTTTAATAATGTTTGAAGTCTAAACAAAACATAATGATCACTATAAATTCACCAACATTATTACCAAAACACAATGATGGCTATCGATAGAGCAAATAATACTGTCATGTAATTTAAAGTCAATTGCCTTACAAACATGATGAGGTTGATAATAATAATAGCAAGACCAATGAAATATGATATTCTCAGTGAAAACAATAATAAGCCTGATACAAATAATAGTATGGTATGCTCAATGAAATAAAGTACTCGGTGTACAATGTATAAGCTTGATAAAACCAACTTTGGAAACATTCAAATATAGTATACTTGGCTAAGACTTGGAATATTACAATGTAGACTAGAAATAACTTTTGAAGAGCCTGAATGATTCAAAACAAAGCCAAGAATGGTTATACCACAAAGTCATCAAATATAGCATATTTTTCTATAGGAAGGAAAAAACCATTCTATATACCATTGTATGAAGTGAAATGGTAATCCCAAGCAATACTATTGCTTATTGCCTTTTGTAAATAGAAGCAATAAATTTATGTATTATTTTGCAAAGATGAACTCCATGTAAAATGTGAAGGCCTGAGTATATGTCAGAATACACTTTGTAATAAATGATATGAAAAGTCCAAGAAATACCTTTGCTTATGAATCTATATACAGTAGCCAACTCAAGAATACAAATCTGACTATGTATCAACCATGTGAGAAAGCAATATTCCTCATGTGAACTGAAGCCAAATACCATAGAACCAAAAAGCATATTACCTTCCATATGAGTAGTGAAGTAACAATGCAATCACCTATATCTCAATTACCTGCATATTTCTATAAGAACTGAAAAACATAATGCCAAAAAGAGTTCAACCTGATTCAGTGTCAAAATAATGTACTAATCAAATATATAAAATGATATCACCTAAAATCCAATACCAAAATCCAACACCTATACAAGCAACATAACCTTTAACTGCACATGAAGATCAACCTAATCAGTACCACAAGATATAAAAAAATTGAATGTAAACCAAAGCCATAATTCTATCCAATACCAAAGTGCCACCATGAATCATAATACCAAAGTGCCAAAATTGAACCAATAAACATGCCATGATCAAAGTTCCATATTATCAGTTTTTTCATCAAGGAAAAATATGCACAAGGAGAAATTCAACACTTTCATGTTGTTCATTTATCATTTCCTTTACATTTCATTCATTTCTATTGGGTTTGATTACCAAAGTGGGGTTTGACCAAGGCAAACCCCTATTTCACTAACCCCTCAACATTTTCCCCCTTGTTGCATGTGTATTTGCAGCCTTGTTTTGTAGATTTAATAGGTTTAAAGGTGTTGGAAAGTGGAAATTAATTCAACTAGGCTCTTCACGTCAACTTATCATCCTTTCAAGCATTTTGAGTGTTTTCCGACCATTTCTACAAAACTAACCCTCAATAACCTAACATTCAAACATCTCCAAATTTGGTGTAGTAGAGTTGCCTCTTGATTTTCCAAAAATATTGGGCATTATTGATTCACCACCCTTGGTGAATGAGTCCCACTTGATATCTAAAAATCTGTATTTTATCAAATTTTGAATCTTGACTGTCAGAAATCATTTCTCAACAGTTTTTCACCAGTTGGAGGACTGATTCACCACCCTTGGTGAATGAAAGTCCAATCATGAAAAAATCAACAAAATCCACGATTCTAGACACTTGAGATAGCTCATGGTGTCATCAAGAAATCAAATTTACCCTATACCATATTTTTTTTTGCATAATTTCTTCATTTTCATATTTTTTGTATACTAAACTATGTTTAAACAAAGCATAAATCTTATTCATTTTAGATCATGTTAATTAGTCAATTGCATTTCGTTAAGTTCATTTATATCATATCACATTATATACATCCTAATTTGAGTGTTACATAAGCATTTTTGGACCTAATCTCTCTCCTTTTAGGTGAAAAGCCCTATAAGAGTCAGAGAGTCCTTTGGGTCCAAAAATCTATGTCGATAAGGCAGAATGATTGAGCCCAAAGAGGAATGGCACCCGCGACCATATTTCACCAAACATTCTATCTAAGGTGCTACCAAGGGTGGTTTTCACCAGAATGAATAATTATCTTTACTATTTTGGATTTTTTCTGATGTTTTTATCTTTTTGTATTTTTGACAATTTTTAACTTTTTTTTGTATTTTTTTTATTTTGCACGATAGGATACCCCAGCTGATTTAAGTGTAGAATTTTTTTTAGGTGCATGATGTTAATGGTCTCCTCGAGGGGCTCTCCTTTAGGTGTAGCAAGTCTATAGGCCCTTGATCCATACTTTGTCAGGATGGTAGGACCGAGCTAATTTGGCAATAAATTTTCCTTCTTATCTTGATCTTATTGGAGCCTTGATTCCTCCGAGAATAAATCAATGTTGAACTGAAGGAGGATGAAACCAGAATACAAAATTTCAGATTGGATGTTTGAAGGTGTTCACAAGTTTTGACTCATTTTTCATCTATTGCCCCAGTTGGTTGTTCCCAGACCCAAGCATCTTCATCAATATTAAGATCCTTCAAGGAGAGTTCCTCAAGAGGGAATTTCACCAATCGTAGTATAGCCTCCTATAACGTAAACTAGAGAATACATAGTGGTCTTAGGAGTTGTGATGGACATGTGGTAGGATGAAGTGAAGGTGCCAATATCGACCAGTATTATTGACCACCTTTTTAAGGATCCTGATGAGGGTTCCATATCACCGACTATTACTCAGTAATGTCACACCAATGATGTTGATGTAGTTGGACAAAAGGTGTTTTATGGCTTGGTTCTTCAAAAGGATTTCCATTATCGGAAATGATGGTGGATGGTATTCCATATCTATAGAGAATATGAAAGAGGATAAATCTAGAAATCTGAGTTCCTATGATTTGTAAGAGTCGCATTGCTTCCACCCACTTGGTGAAGTACCCAATATGTGATGATAAAGGTGGGCGTCAACAAAGATTGGGGATATATTGTCGATTAGGTTGAAACCCTACCGAGAAGGCCATGGTGATATAAGAGGTTGCGTGTGATCCTATGCAGAGCATGTATCAAATTCACTCACAGATAGGGCGGTGATCTTCTTGATGAACTGCAGAATCCAAAGTTCCAATGTGGGCCATTAGTAGCTGCTCAAAGAATGGTTTGGCTTAGGATCCATTCCATTTGAGTGAGCCTACACACACCACTATGTATTTTCATTAACGTAGTGGGATCTGGCCCCATTCATCACCCTAGGAGGGTAACTTCATCATACCCATGATGATAGAGTGTATCACCTACAATGGTGTAACAAGATGTACATTGGATGAAATATTTGCATTGATTGTGTGTCAGACTGGGAGGTAGGATATTGTCATGAAGGTGCGAGATATTCATGGTACCGGGCGGTGATGCTAAGCGGAATCAAAATGTCACACCATCTCACTTCTCGGGATATCATAGCTGGGACTTTCATTGTTGCTGAACGAGGAACCACGCTTTTTGCGTTCCTTAGGCATGCCAAATCAAGGAGGAATGGTAGCCACGAACTTTAAGTATTTTGTTCTATACTTGTGGAATGAATAAACTAGATGGAAGTGAAATACTTTTTGAAGTCATCAACCATGTGTTTATAAGGAAACAACTTATCATCTTTCATCACAAACTCATCATTGACCTATTTGATGATTAATTGAGAATCACCAAAGACTCTCAAGTGAGTGATATGCCATTGACTAAATTCGAAATAAGAAGAAGAGATTTGTATTCAACTATGTTTTTTGTGCATGGGAAGGCTAGCCTGAATGACTTCGGTATATAATCACCCTAGGGGGTGACAAGCAAGATTCTTGCCCCCAATCCATTGTGTGTGTACGACCCACAAAAGTATAGTGTCCATGTGGCTGCTTCTATTACTATGAAGTCCTCTTCATCAAGAAATTTTTTTGCCTTATGGCTGCCATCCACCAAGGAGCATCACCAACTAATCAACTATCACTTGGCTCTTTTTTTTTGTCAACTTTCGATCCACACATATTCTATATCAAATCCACTTTAAAAAATGACCCACTTAGCCATACAACTAGTCAGAGTTGTTCTAGATAATAGATATTTGAGTGGATCAACCTTGGAGATGAGCTTTACTAGATGACTGAGCATGCAATTTCAGAGGTTTTTCTCACTGAAACCATGGCTAGGAAAGCTTTTTCCATTGGGGAATAATTAAGCTCATAACCCATGAGGGTCTAGCTAATGTAGTAGATTTATGTTTCCTTTCATGACTCATCATGCTATGCTAATAATACCCCTAGTGCCACTAAAGTAGCAGAAATATACAACAAAAGGGGTTTACCCTAAATTGGTGGCATAAGAATCGGTGGGTGAGCCAAGTATTCTTTGATCTTGTCAAATCTGAGTTGACACTGTTCATTCCACTTAAAGGTAGTATCTTTCTTTAGGAGATGAGTGAATGACTGGCACTTGTTGGCTAATTGAGCAATGAACTACAGGATTGATTGTAACTTACCTGGTAGGCTTCTCAACTATTTGAGATTTCATCATGGAGGCATATCCATAATTTCCTTGACTTTTGTTGCATCGACTTCTATACCCCTTCTAGAGACAATGAAACCCAGTAGTTTGCCTGATGTGACTCCAAAGAAACATTTCTTTAGATTTAGTTGTAGCTTGTACTGCTCTAAACGCTCGAAGATCTTCTTGAGGACCATAGGATGTTCTTCCCTTGTTCTTGATTTCCCTAATAGATAATCAACATAATCTTCCATTATGATGTGGATGAGGTCATGGAAGATAATGATCATAGCTCGCTGATAAGTTGCCCCTGCATTTTTAAGGTGAAATGGCATAACATTATAATAGAAGGTGCCCCATGGTGTGGTGAAAGTTGTTTTATGCTGGTCTTTAGGTGCAATTCTAATCTGATTGTATTCAAAGAAGCCATCCATGAGGGAAAGCATCTTGTGTCCCATAGTGAGGTCAACCAAGATGTTGATGTTTGGAAAAGGAAAATCATCTTTGGGACAAGCCTTGTTGAGATAAAAAAAAGTTTATACAAACTATGATAATGTTGTTTGGTTTGGCTATAGGCACTACATTTGAGATCCAATTAGAGTAGTCAATGGTCCTTATGAATCTAGCTTCTAATAGCTTCTCCAACTCTTTCTTAAAGAGTTGAGCTACTTGGGGGTGCATTTTCTAGAGCTTTTGCTTGATAGGTTTTCCATCAAGACATATGTCTAGATGATGTACTACTAAAGTAGAATCAAGGCCTAGCATGTCTAAATATTTCCATGCAAAATTGATGATTCCTTCTTTGAGAAGTTGGGTGATGGTAGAATATTCTTCCTCTAATAGTGCTTTGGCTACACATGTAATTTTGGGATCCTCTTCAGTACCCAAATTTATTTCCTATGTTTCCTCAATCAGGATGGATGATAATTTAGATAAATGAGTTCCTACAAGGGGAAGATGAGCATCCCCATCTTCTAGCTCCTCATCAAGGTTTTCGCTATCAGATACACCCTTTTTTTAAACTTTTTCTAGGTCAATAAGTTCCTCAGGGAGGTTTTCGCTAGGTGATCCTTTTTGAGTTTGCTTGTTTTTTCTTTTGCGGTTAGGGTGTTCATCTTCCCCCAATCCCATAAGATGTACATACTGATCTATTGATGGAAAGGTATTGATAGGTACGCTACCATGTAGGTCACGGTCTATGAGTTTAGGATGTTTAAGGGATAGGCTAATGGTGCAAATGTATAAGCAATCGAACATGGAGGAAAGGTCAGTGTGATCTACATCATTGTATGTGTGTATGATGGATCCCTCCTCTAGTATGTCTTCAAGGAGACTATCGCTCTCACTAACATTGTTAGAGGCACTAGATGATGCTATAGGTCCCTTTTTTTTTGTGTCATGACCCAAACCTAAGTATCTTGGTCTTATTGTACCCTCAATATGGTGTTTCCTTCCCTTTTCTTCAACACCAAGGCCTCCCTATTGATAATTGTACTTCTCTACAAACTTAGAGGGCCAAGGACAGTTCTCCTAGAAATATTATTTCAAATGAGGAGAGGGGTCAAGTTACTCATGGTAGACCCAGTGGATTATGTCATCTTCTCATGTATCTTGTCTTAACCCAGGAGAGAGGTAAGTACTAGTTCCCACATTCTTGGAGCTCAAAGTGATAGTTTTATCTTCTTCCTTCAGTGTAGACTAAGAAGGTTGGTCATATGTCTGTGGTGAAGGCAGCATGGTTACCACATTCAAAGCTATGTGCATTTCATATTTACCACACCCCTTGTTGATAATCTGGACTTTGGTAAGGATGGAATCAAATGCGGATGATGGAGCAGATGAAGTGATGGCTAATGTGTTGGTAGATGAATGGGAGGATGATGTTTGTGGTGGTCCCATTTCCACTCCAAGACAATAGTGGGAATGAGGAAAAGAAGCTTCTAATGCATGACAATATTCAAATGGTTGGGGATCTGCATGTATGGTAACTTCTACCCCATTGAATGGAAATTTCAAACATTGATGGTATGTGGATGGGATGGCTTGCATGGAATGAATCCATGGATGGTCGAGGAGGAGGTTATAGGGGAGTTCCAAATCAAGGACATGAAATGTAGCATATTGTACAACTAGCCCAACCTGGATTGGAAGACATATTGTTCCTTCAGAATCACACTCTCCATTATCATACGCCTTGATTGTGATGACTTGATTATTTAAATCAGCATGGGTGTATCCCACCTATTTTATGAATTTTAATGTACAAAGGTTCAAGGTAGAACCATTATCTACCAAGACCATTTTTACTTTATGATGGTTTACTAGGAGCTCTAAATGGAGTGGATGATTATGATTAGAGTCAATGTAGGGCATTTTGTTTTGGCTAAAACCTAGTTGATAGGTGGTGGAGAGGCTCCCTACAAATGCTTGAAATTGTGTAGGGTCTATGTCATTAGGAACTTGGGTGTCCCATAAGGCCTTATTTAGGATTTCTTGGTGTTTAGGAGAAGACTTAACCAAATCCAGAATGGGTATCTGTGTTGAAGTCTTTCCTCGATGGTCAAGAATGTTGTATTGAGAACTCATAGGTTGTGGTTGGGTGGATGCAAAGGCTCCAGGGACTATGATATGGGTTCGATGGGTGGTAACAACACATTGTGGATCCTTTCCTTTTACATGTATCATAGATACACATGGTTCCACTTGTTCAATATGCATGACGATACCTTGATAATTGAATGGCACATTTTTGTAACTGATGTTGTTGGTGTTGTTATTTTGGTCATTGTTGTTGCTAGGTTATGGGTTTGAGTTTGATGTGCTAGGACCTTGGTTATGCTTAGGGAAGGCATTTTGATATATTTGCAATTGAGCATTGAATGAAGGTGTTGTGTTGGCATCTACATGTATGTCATCTTGATCTATGAGATCCATGATGTACATTTTTAAAATTTGACACTTATTCAATGTATGCCCTTTAATCTTGTGGAACTCACAATATTCATTTTCTTTAAACAAGGATAGTTTAGGCTTGGATTCATTAGGTGGCTTGGTCACGGGATATGTAATCAGGTAATTAGCTTGAAGGAGCCTATTAAACATGACACTTGGAGGTTCCCCTATTTGAGTGAATTATAATTTGTTACCCCCTTGATTGCTTTGATTGGATTGTTGGGTAGGACAAGGTGCCCCTTGTGGCACTGATATAGTATGAGGATTTGACTGTTGAGAAGGGGGATATTGTGGCTTCTGGAAGGCATTGGCTACTTGGATGCCCTTGGTGTCAATGACACCATCATTGAAATTTGTTTTTTATTTTTCCAATAACAAGGCTTATCCTCAGATGATTTCTTCTTCTCAAAGTTAAATATTTTGACTAGCCCTTTGGTGATAAGGGCCATCTCAAGAATAGGACCTTTCTCCACTATTTTTGCAAAGGTCATGACATAGTAAAGTCTAAAGTTGTGAGCCATATCTAGATGAGAGTTTTCAATGAACAGGGAGACCATGTCCTTTTCCCTTAATGTGTATTTCATTCAACTAGCTAGGGCTTGCCATATTTTAAGATAGCCTGCAAAGGTTTCTCCCTCATGCGGTTTTTCCTTTAGGAGGTCTAAGGGATGAATATCCTTCTCTATATTAAAGGAGAAGTGGGATACAAACTCTTTTGAAATCTATTTAAAGGACTTGATAGATCCCTTCTCAAGATCCATAAACTAGTCAAGAGCTATTCCCTATAAAATCCTATAAAACAATCTCATGAGGTAATTGTCACTATTCATGACTTCTTGAGAGTGGGCATAAAAATATTGAAGGTGAACCTTGGGATCTTTGGTTCCTTTATACTTATCAAATTTTGGCATTTTGAAATGCTTTAGGAAAGGAACCAATGAGATTGAAGGATCAAATGGGTAAGGACAAATGTCCTCAAACTTGAATGATCGTTTGTCGGTCCCTACATGTAAGTCCTTTAACGTAGCTTTGAATTCTTCCATATCTTTATTGATAGGCACTACAGGAGTTGCATTAGATGAACTTTGATAATTGTATGGAGGATACTATTGATATGGTGAGGATGGTGATGAAGATTTTGGATTATAAGCGAGCTAAGGTGTATATGGAGGTGGTTATTGGTATATATTAGCATAAGAGGATTGTGGATTGATGTAAGGTGGATAGGACAATGATGTATTTCGATAATAAGAGGTGGAAGTTACTTGTTGGTGTGGTGGTTGTTGTTGATAATATGAAGTGGACGGAGCACCCTATTGATATTATGTAGCAGCTTGGTAGTATGATGACATGGAAGCCCCTTGTTGGTAAGGCGACAACTACTAATTGTAGGAGGTAGATTGAGCACCCTATTTATAAGGTGGTTGTTGTTGTGTATAGGACATGGATGAAGCACCTTGTTGGTATGAGGGCTACTGTTGAGTGTAGTATGGATTGGATTGGTAATTGTATGCAATGTTGGGTTGTTGTGTGATGTATGGAGGTGGTTGTGGATTAGATGACTAATGGTATGGATTCACATGTGATTGTGGAGGATTAGTGTAAAGTGGTAGTTGAGTCTGTGGTGGATTCTGAGAGGACACATGGATATTTGGATTAGGAATAGTTGTAGTAGCATAGGTGGTGCACATGTTGGATGGATGGTAGAGATATTGTGTGAGAGTATTACATTGGGTTTGTATAGGAACGTGTGTATGTTGGAGTGGTTGTTGCTAATCTGGTGGCTACTGATAAAGTGGGTGAGATGGGATGTGATGTTGTTGTGTAAATGTTGCAGAAGCTCCATGAGGTGGTTGTGGTAGTTGCAATGTAGTTTGCATCACTTGATGTGTAGGAATTGTAGTGTGTTCTTGAGGAATTCAAACATTTTGTTGTGGAATGGTGACATTCTATTGTGAGATTGTTACATTTTTCTATGGAGGTTGTTGATGAGGTGGCTGAGATGAAATCAGAATGGTAGCGGTATGTTGTGGTGGTGCTTGTGAGGGGATAGCAGTATGTTGTGATGGTGCTTGCAAAATAGTGGATTGATGAGGATTGACAGGAGGCTACTGAAATGTAGGGATATTACCTTGAGGTGGTGGTGGTAGACTACTAGTAGGTGCAAGTCTTGGAGGTGGCATCAATTCAAGGATTGGAGTGCCCCCAGTGTTTGTGAGAAGTTGACTAGGATGCTGAGGTGGGAGTGGTGGAGCAGACAAAATGTTTTGTGGAATGCCATAAGCATAGGGGTCATTAGGATTAGTTGGTGTCATAGAGGCAGTGGATGGGAGGCGAGGATAACTAGTGACTTGATGTATCACAACATTTTTGAACTTAGGATGACACCAATTGTCTATAGGTGCATCTTTGGGGAAATATGAATTTCCTAGAACATTTTGCAAGGTCTACGGATCTTGAGGAACAAGAAGAGACTGGGTGTTGGTATACTGTGACATATCAAAATCAAGTGGTGGTTTGACTCCTTTCATGATCAGAGTAGTGAGAATCTTATCCCCACACTCGTTGAGGAGGCGATCTGTCATTTGAACATTAGTGGGATTGCTAAGGTATTTTTCAATGGTGACTTTAGGCTGATTGACCATGTTTTTCATCTCCAAGTAGTGAGGTGTTTTGGATGTCAGTATTGGACTATCATGCAACACCGTTATTGGGATCTTGTGGGATATTTGTACTATTCTTGGGATCTTGAGGGATATTCGGCTGGGAACCTTGGGCTTGTTCTTTTTCAATTTACTTCTAGGCTTGTGATCTAGTTTGAATGGGCATGAAAGTGCAAAACTACTGTGTGAACTAAGATGAGACTAGACTCTATGGTGCAATGCGGAGATGACCTAAACGATGATTGGAGGATTGATTGGATTGGATAAGGGATCAATAGATTGGATGATTGGATAAGGATGTGATTGTATTAGATTGAATAAGATTAGATAATTGGATGAGGTCAGATGATGAAAGGGATTCTAAACCAAGTTTAGAAATCACCCTAGGTGGCTTAAGGTGTTGATTGATCAAATAAAAGGATAGATAAATGATTGTGACACCGAATCCAACTTGAGATGGAAGTGGATTGATTCAGCCAAATGATGATGACTGACTCAGGATAGATGACGATCCTAAGTAGATGTTGTTGGATGATGATCAATTTTAGACACCTAGGTCAATTTGGATAATAACTTCAAATGAAGTTCATAGGATTTGGATTGAGAAAATGATGAGGGATATATAGCCTAGAGATGCTTTATGATGTACCTATATGACTTGGATGATAATTGGATGACCTTTGGAGGATGCAGATGGATTGAAATACAAATTACGAGTGAATGAAAGATGCAAATGGCTGGATAAAGCTGCAAGGTCACCCAACTAAGGTGCAAGATAGCCCAACTATGGTCAAGGTTGCCCAACTTAGGGTCAAGTTCACCAAACTTAGGGTTGAGGTCACCCAACTCAAGGTCAGGGTCACCCAACTTAAGGTTAAGGTTTCCCAACTTAAGGTCAAGGTCGCCCAAGTGAAGGTCAGGGTCACCCAACTTAGTGTCAAGGTCGCCCAACTTAAGGTCAAGGTTGCCCAAGTTAGGGTCAGGGTCACCCAACTTAAGGTCAAGGTCACCCAACTTAAGGTCAAGGTTGCCCAAGTCAAGGGAAAGGTTTCCTAACTCAAGGGAAAGATCACCCAACTCAAGGGAAAGGTCACCCAACTAGTTTTTGGACTTGTCTAAATAAAAAAAAGGGTCAAATGGACTATCGAAATGGGTGAATAGACCTTTAGAATAGGAAAATGAGGTATCTAAATAGGAAAATGGACACTCGAAATGGGAAAACAGATGCTCAGAATGGGCACACAGATGCTCAAAATGGGAAAATGAATGCTCAAAATGAGCGAACAGATTGACAAAATGGGGAAACAGACGCTCAGGAAAATAGATGCTTGGAACAGGGAAATCGATGCTCAAAATAGGCAAACAGACACTCAGAACGGGGAAACAGATGCTCGAAATAGGGAAACAAACTCTCAAAATGGGGAAACGGATGCTCAGAATGGGCAAATAGGCTGACAGATTGATTGAATGGAAAGCGAGACTAACTGTTCAAAGTGTAAAATCATCCAAGTATGGGGCAAGGTTTCCCAACTTAAGGTGAAGGTCCCCATTCTTGATGAAATAGGAAAATTTGATGGGTTGTTTGACTAACAAAAACTCAGATAGAGAATGAAATCGACCCTGTAGAGGTCAAGGTCACCTATCTTAAGGAATGGTTACCTATCTTAGGGTAGGGTCGCTTGTCTTAAGGGCAGGATCACCTAGCTTGATGGTAGGGTTTCCTATCTTAAGGGTAGGGTTTCTTGTCTTGAGGGCAAGGTCATTTGTCTTAAGGGCAGGCTTGCTTGTCTTAAGGGAAGGGTCGACTG
>VDFB02165668.1:0-42428 GCA_007258455.2 Sequoia sempervirens | reverse complement strand
AATCTTGAATGGTCCCACAAAATGAGGTGCAAGCTTAGAGCCTTTTCCATAACAGATTGGACTCTTACGTGGACGAACTCGAAGAAAAACCCTGTCTCCAGCTGAAAACTGTCTATCCACCCTATGCGCATCGGCATACTTCTTCTGTCTATCCTGTGCTGCTACCAAGTGCTCTCTAATACGATCCACCTGTTGCTCCATATCACGAAGCATCTCAGGACCAAGTAGAACTCTATCCTCAAGTCGATCCCAACTCAATTGTGTACGACAAGGACATCCATATAGTGCCTAAAATGGAGGCATACCTATGGAACTCTGATAACCATTGTTATAGGCGAATTCCACTAAGTATAAATAGTCCTCCCAATGAGACTGTCGATCCATCACATACATTCTAAGCATATCTTCGAGAATCTGATTGACTCTCTCTGTCTGACCATCAGTCTCAGGATGATAGGCTGAATTGAAATTCAACTGCGTACCTAAAGCATGCTGTAATGATGTCCATAAAGCTGATGTAAATACAGGATCCCTATCTGAAATGATTCTACGTGGAATCCCATGCAATTGTACTATATCCTCCATGAAAATTTTGGCCACAGAGGAAGCATTGTAAGATGACCGAACTGGTGAAAAATGAGCTACCTTTGTCAATCTGTCAACAGTAACCATGATGGCATCATGTCGACGTAATGACATAGGTAATCCAACAATAAAATCCACTGATATAACATCCCATTTCCACTCAGGAATGAGATGTGGCTGCAACAAACCAGCGGGATGTTGATGCTCCGCTTTGACTCTCTGGCATTCAAGGCATCTCGATACAAAATCAGCAATGTCACGCTTCATACCAGGCCAAAAATATAACTGTCGAAGATCTGCATACATCTTCTTGACTCCAGGATGAGCTGAGTAAGGAGCTCGATGTGCCTCTGTCAAAATAAGAGTGCGAAGATTCTCAGTAGGTGGTACATATATACGACCCAGATGTCGCAACAAACCATCTATCTCGATTGCATATCCTGAAAATCTTCCCTCCAAGGGTCTATTTGAATCAATCTCCATCTTCACTTCCTGATATAATCTATCGGAAGGAAGAGCGGCCAATATCTGACTCCTCAACTCAACTCCAAGTGTCACAGCTGAAATCTCATGTCTTCGCCGACTAAGGGCGTCTGCCACAACATTCTCCTTACCCTGAACATATTTCACCTCAAAATCATATTCGCAAAGGAACTCCATCCACCGTCTCTGTCTAGCATTCAGATTAGGCTGTGTAAATATATACTGAAGACTGCGGTGATCACAATGAAGTTCAAAACGATGCCCTAACAAGAAATGTCTCCAACGAACTAGAGCATGAACAACTGCAGCGAGCTCTAAATCATGTGTGGGGTAATTCTGTTCATGATCTTTGAGTTTGCGAGACTCATAAGCAATCACTCGTCCATCCTGCATCAATACAACTCCTAAACCTTCCAAAGAAGCGTCCGTGCAAACAACAAAATCTTTAGCAGGATCAGGAACTGCTAAGATAGGTGCACTAGTCAACTTATCCTTAAGTATCTGAAAAGCCAATTGACATTGATCTGTCCAAATGAATTTCTTCCCTTTCCTCTGAAGAGAAGTAATGGGGTGTCCAATCCTAGAAAACCCCTGAACAAATCGTCTGTAGTAACCAGCAAGACCCATGAAACTACGAACCTCAAAAACATTTTTAGGTGTGGGCCAATCAATGATAGCTTGAATCTTTGCAGGATCCACAACTATTCCCTCTCTAGAAATCACATGTCCAAGGTATTTCACCTCAGTTTGGAAGAATTCACATTTCTTCAAATTTCCAAACAATTGGTTCTCCCTCAAACATTGTAGAACTTGTCTCAAATGCTCTTCGTGTTCCTGCATATTTCTCGAATAAATCAAAATATCATCGAGAAACACGAGGACAAATCAATCAAGATAGGTGTGAAACACACCATTCATCAGACTCATAAATACCAATGGTGCATTCGTTAACCCAAACAGTACTACTGTGAACTCGTAGTGCCCGTATCAAGTTCAGAATGTTGTTATATGAATATCAGATTCTGCAATTCGCAACTGATGGTAACCAGATTTCAAATCAATCTTAGATAATATAGTTGCTCCCTTGATTTGATCAAAAAGGTCGTCAATTCTAGGTAATGGATACCTGTTCTTAATCGTTACCTTATTCAATTGACGATAGTCAATGCACAATATGAGAGATCCATCCTTCTTCTTCACGAAGATGATAGGTGCTCCTCAAGGGGAAACACTCGGATGAATAAAACCCTTTGCCAAGAGTTTCTCCAATTGAATACGAAGCTCCTCCAGTTCCTGTGTAGTCATTCTATATGGAGCACGAGAGATGGGTTCTGCTCCAGGAACTAAATCAACTCTGAAATCTATGTCACGCTTCGGTGGCATACCAGGAATATCACTAGGAAAAACATCAGCGAATTCCCTAAGAATGGGGTGATCATCAAGTGATATCTCCTGACTTTCACCAAAATCCAAGTCACTCACTATTGTCGCAAACAACTGACATCCCTGACGAAGGCATCTCTTCAACTGCATAGCAGAAATTATCCGCAAAGAGATGGGTCTCTGAACACCAACAATCTCAACCTCAGTACCATTATCATTAATGCAACGTACTGTCTTCTGACGACAGTCAATCACTGCATGATGAGTTCCTAACCAATCCATTCCCAAAACAATGTCATATGACCCTAAAGGTGTGACTCGAAGATCTACAGAAGTAGTCAATGATCCAATTCTAAGTCCACAATTGCGGACAAGGGATTCAACTGCTACTTTAGTCCCAGAAGCAAATTCCACCTTCCACCTATCGCCTTGCTTTACGGCCACAAGTCCACAACGCTCAACTATAGAAGGTGAAATAAAAGAATCTGTAGCACCAGAATCAAAAAGAATATTAACATCAATACCCTGTAACTGACCTGAAGATTCAACCACCACCGATGATCTACCTCTCACGCTATTTTACCACAACAAAAACTATATGAGTATGGTCGCATATCACCAACCTGCTCGGTTGCCAGCCGCTGTCCATATCTTGACACACCTCTCATAGGGACACTACTCTAGTAATATATGTCCCTGTCCACATCGAAACATCCAAGCCGTCAATCCCTCTCGCTAAGGTGCATTACTGTTGAAAACTACCCTCGAATTAATTCAATGAGCACTCGAGCTGGGGCTAGTCCTACCCACCGGCGCTTTATTGTGCCAAATTCAATTAGTGGTTCCCTTCCTGATTGGAGACTCATTACTTGCTGTAATTGTATTTTATTCTCGTTGATTGCATTGTTGTTGTTGGTCCACCTTACGGGTGCCTATTGATGTTAGAGGAACCACCTATAACTCACCTTAGTTACATTATAACAAAGTGTAAAAAGAAAAGTTAACCGAATAATATTTTTTTTTTAATAATTTTTTACACATATGTTATAAAGTTTCCAAGACGTTGCTACATAAACTTAATAAATAAACTCAACACATTGATCATCAACAAAAGTACAAATTTTATTTCATGTAAGATCCAGTTTATAATACTACATACAATCAAATATCCCAAATGTCCATTTTACATAAAGTGAGATTTCAAAGAATCTCCATATATCAAAGGTGGTACAATCAGTACACTCTTATATAAGAGATAAATTTACAAAACATATAGTGTTCATCTGACATCTGATACAATATCCACAAACAAGCTCTGCATCAACAGTCACGAACAAAGTAGTAACTGGAACCTGCTGCAAGCTTAGGATCAACTACAAGAAAATTCTAAGAAAGGTGTAGCATGATTTCCTCCCAACCATGTGGAACCCAAAGGTCCACTCCCTCCATTCTAGGAGATACTGACAGGTCCAGAAACAAAGTAGATAGAACACCACATTTATGGGGTTTACAATTCACATTACGACATAACGTTGACAAATAAAAATGGATAAAATCTCAGTATCAAGTTACATTAAATTGAAATCTCAACAAAAGGAAACACCATCATGATATAGACTAAGAGAGTGTCATCACATTGTTGGGATAGGTTACCCTGGTGAATCTTCCTAGACTACCGGCCCTCTCCAAGAGTTACCCTGGTAGCCTCTACCGATTCCCGACCCCTATGCAGACTAATGTGGTGTCGTTACATCTTTCAAGAGGACAAGATGGCGACTTTCCATTCTAGGCCTTCTCAGCCTTTTCCCAACCTAAACGAGCATTAAGAAGTAGGCAAGGCATACCATTATCTAATTTAGTGTTTAGATCTACCCAACCCCTATTATATTAGTTAGGTTATCACTTAATTAACACACCTACATTAGGTTACCCAGACAATCACTATAGGATTTCGGCCCCTAACGCAAGCCACTCTCTCTATAACATGACTCAACATGAACGTCTAGGGATAGCTACTAAACATAAAGATCAAAACCACAATTTTTATATCACTAACTAGAGATAAATCATAATATCAAAGGTGACTCTTCAAATGACCACAAAATGGTACAAAGATATACCCTCACGTGAAAATAATACTAATATTAGCATCATAACATAAACGTAATAATCTTGTCAACATGATTTGCTTTCTTCCAAATCAAGGTAGAGATAAAATATAACATACTTCATTAACACCATGTGTACACAACTTCACCATTCATGTGTTCAATCTTTATAAAAATAGAGATAAAAATCATCCTTTGACATATTAAAATGAACAACTTCAATTATCATAATTCAGAATTCACATAAACAGGATAAACTATAACTTTTTATTTTATAATAAACATATATGCACATTTAATAAATGACAATTTTCCATACAAAAATATGTTATATATATTATATGTTATATATATTATTATGCCAATCTAAAGTTAACTGAATGATCAATAGAGAGTTTTGCACAATAGTTGTGGAGGGTATCCTTAGTTAATCTTGAGGATTTAGTAGATCCATTTAAATATAATCTAATCATTGGCATGCACACAAGTTCTGTTTCCTGGAAATCATGCCTTGCAGAATGTAAATAATAGTTATAAAAAAAAAGACATAGTTAAGTCAGGCATTCTAAACCAGAAAGAGAAAATAAAAGACCAGCACCGAAATTGCATGTCTATTGACAAAATTCTAAAGGAATACGGTTCTTAAATTGTTAAATCAGGAGTTCATCAGAGCGAATGTAGTTTAAAGTTAACATTTCACAAATTATGGAGATGCACAAAAAGATACGCATGAATCTAAGAAGTAAAACTAAACATTTTCCTTTTACAAAACACTGCTACGCCGCCCTGGTTATTCTCTATATCAATCACCAAGAACAGGGTTCAAGATAAATGAAAAAAGAAAGAATTCCAATTATATATATATATATATACCACAAATAACATAAGGAAGAGGCTGTGCGCTATTTCCAGTTATATCTATAGTATAAAAATCCAAAATCTAGTCACAGAAACATAAATCAATTTCAAGCCATAGGGTTTAATTATATTGGCTGCTTTCAAACTTAGAGGGCATATTTCATACTAAATCTTTAAGCTAAGAAAATACAAGTGAAAGCCATTGTAATTTTCAGTTTAACTAATGCGTATAGACAATTTTATAATCAAAAGATTCTATATGAGGCGGAAAGAGACAATTTTGATGTTATTATCATTCTACAACTCAGAACGCACAATACATTGAGACAAGTTTGAAGATCCACAGATAAAATAGGTATACAATATTGACTACAAAAATTATATTAATGAAAGATGAAGATTTGTAATTTAATTTCACAGTATCTACCATAATCCAGGAAGCCTCCATATAATCCACAACTTTTTAATTTCTCTGATCAGGATTCAATTTATATCCGCTTTTGATTTTAGAGGACAATTCTTCATTCGTTTCTTAAGATTTCAAATTCAAGCTATTACTACTATTCAAGCTTTTACTATTATTTCACAGCCAGATTAGGGGCAACCTCGAATCTGGTATATTATGAATGCAAATTGTTCATATTCTTTTCCACTTTAATGTTCAAAAACTAATTTGATTTTGTATATTGTTGTTGTTTGTGCAAGGTTCAACAATATAGTTTTTTTTCTATTGAACA
Source organism: Sequoia sempervirens (assembly GCA_007258455.2). Classification (NCBI taxonomy): domain Eukaryota; kingdom Viridiplantae; phylum Streptophyta; class Pinopsida; order Cupressales; family Cupressaceae; genus Sequoia; species Sequoia sempervirens. Next base: position 36,274 of record VDFB02165668.1, on the reverse strand, counting down.
ACTAATTCCAACATCAAATTCCAATAAGTTCAGTATAAGAAATAAAATCACAGAAGAAAACCTATTTCCAAAGTTTGCTAATTGGCTGAAAATGATTTCTTGAAATTTCTGTCAACTCGTGAAAAATATCACCAGACTTCAACGAAGAATTGCCAATGAACTTAGCTTCAAAATTACGCTTCAAAACAAATCCTAAAGAAAATTCTTCTGAAACAATTGTTGTACTGAAATTTTTGCTAAAAAGCTGCTGCCGTAAAATTCTTCCCGTGAATGTATGCACAATCCCCAATTTTCCAAAAGATATAAATTCATGCAATCAAGATTTCAATCATTCAATTTTAACTGATAGTTCCATTCGCATTGTAAATAACTCATTCAGTTCAACTCATTCTTAAAAATATCAAAACAAACCTTTAACTGACAATCAGAGATTCTTATCTCGTCGAAAATATCTTGCTTTAAAAATATCTATTTCACACAATTCAATTTGCACAATTAAAATAGCAATAATATTATTTTAATTAAAACATTGCAAAGAAATAACTTATTTAATTTAACTTAATAAATTAAATCATTAACATTGGTTAAAACATTAATAAACATTTTAATATAATTAAATATTATATTCGCAAACACAAAAAAATATATATTTGAACATGACAAGACAAACTGGGCTACATGGGGTAACACAGAGATACTCGTTTGAAAACGAACGAAGGTTTAAAAGGACCTGTCAATATCTCTGACAACATATTTATAATGAATTTGGGTACGCTCAGACCTAAAAAGCAGGTGGAGCTGTTACCCGGTACCTGTGTCTGCAGGAAAACATCAAGGTTAAAACATGCATATATATAAACTCATGTTAGAAAACACACCGTGAATAAGAATTTCAGCGTAGCAGGGTACTCACGAATGAGTAATGCTACTCTGTCTTATCCACCGACACAAACGAGCAAGATCAATCATATACAATCATATCAACATGATAACATAAGCAATAATTATAACCAATAAGCCATATCATGAATGAATCTATCACAGTATCATCGAACCAACATAACCAAATAACCAAGATGTCAATGTATCATCCACAAAATCAAAACAACATAGTATCCAGAATCAACTCTGAAATGAAACAACATAGTATCACAATGAACTAAGCATCTAAAAAGTAGAATCAAACTAAACAGTATGTCTAAACTGGAGGGGCACTACATCCTCCCCCCCTAGGATAAGGCTTACTCTTGGAAGCCTGCAAACAAATATGGATAAAGCTCATGCATATGTGTCGCATCCTCCCAAGTAGCTGATGCCTCATCGCTAGGATCCCATTGGACCCTCACCTGATCAATGTCTCGACCCCTGAGGGCGAGCCTCCGACGCTGAAGAATGCCCATGGGCTCCAAAGCCAGCTGCCCGTCCTCTACCTGTAATGCATTCCAATCGAGTACATGTGAAATGCCAGGATGATAAGGTCAAAGAACAGATACATGAAAGACATCATGAATACGTGATAGACTGGGTGGTAAAACAAGTCGATACGCCATAGGACCAATCCTCTCAAGAATATCGAATGGTCCCACAAAACGAGGCGCAAGCTTAGAGCCTTTTCCATAACGGATTGGACTCTTGCACAGACGAACTCGAAGAAAAACCTTATTACCAACTGATAACTATCTATCCACCCTATGTGCATCAACATACTTCTTATGTCTATCTTGTGCTGCTACCAAGTGCGAGCTCTAAGACGATTTACCTATTGCTCCATATCACGAAGCATCTTAGGACCGAGTAGAACTCTATCCTCAAGATGATCCCAACTCAATGGTGTACGACAAGGACGTCCATATAGTGCCTAAAATGGAGGCATACCTATGGAACTCTGATAACCATTGTTATAGGCGAATTCCACTAAGTATAAATAGTCCTCCCAATGAGACTATCGATCCATCACATACATTCTAAGCATATCTTCGAGAATCTGATTGACTCTCTCTGTTTGACCATCAGTCTCAGGATGATAGGCTAAACTGAAATTCAACTGCGTACCTAAAGCATGTTGTAATGATGTCCATAAAGCTGATGTAAATACAGGATCCCTATCCGAAATGATTCTACGTGGAATCCCATGCAATCGTACTATATCCTCCATGAAAATTCTGGCCACAGAGGAAGCATTGTAAGATGATCGAACTGGTGAAAAATGAGCTACCTTTTTCAATCTGTCAACAGTAACCATGATGGCATCATGTTGACGCAATGACGTAGGTAATCCAACAATAAAATCCACTGATATCACATCCCATTTCCACTCAGGAATGAAATGTGGCTGTAACAAACCAGCGGGATGTTGATGCTCCGCCTTGACTCTGGCATTCAAGGCATCTTGATACAAAATCAGCAATGTCACGCTTCATACTAGGACAAAAATATAACTGTCGAAGATCCACATGCATCTTCTTAACACCAGGATGAGCTGAGTATGGAGCTCGATGTGCCTCTATCAAAATAAGAGTGCGAAGATTCTCAGTAGGTGGTACATAAATACGACCCAAATGTCGCAACAAGCCATCTAACTCAATTGCATATCCTGAAAATCTTCCCTCCAAGGGTCTATCTGAATCAATTTCCATCTTCACTTCCTGATATAATCTATCAAAAGGAAGAATGGCCAATATCTGACTTCTCAACTCAACTCCAAGTGTCATGGCTGAAATCTCATGTCTTCGCCGACTAAGGGCATCTGCCACCACATTCTCCTTACCCTGAACATATCTCACCTCAAAATCATATTCGCAAAGGAACTCCATCCACCGTCTTTGCTTAGCATTTAGATTAGGCTATGTGAATATATATTGCAGACTACGGTGATCACAATGAAGTTCAAAACAATGCCCTAACAAGAAATGTCTCCAGTGAACTAGAGCATGAACAACTGCAGCATGCTCTAAATCATGTGTGGGGTAATTCTGTTCGTGATCCTTGAGTTTGCGAGACTCATAAGCAATCACTCGTCCATCCTGCATCAATACAGCTCCTAAACCTTCCAAAGAAGCATCCGTGCAAACAAAAAAATCCTTAGCAGGATCAGGAACTGCTAGGATAGGTGCACTAGTCAGCTTATCCTTAAGTATCTGAAAATCCAATTGACATTGATCTGTCCAAATGAATTTATTCCCTTTCCTTTTAAGAGAAGTAATGGGGTGTCCAATCCTAGAAAACCCCTGAACAAATCATCTGTAATAACCAGCAAGACCCATGAAACTACGAAACTCAGAAACATTTTTAGGTGCGGGCCAATCAATGATAGCTTGAATCTTTGCAGGATCCACAACTATTCCCTCTCTAGAAATCACATGTCCAAGGTATTTCACCTCAGTTTGGAAGAATTCACATTTCTTCAAATTTCCAAACAATTGGTTCTCCCTCAAACACTGTAGAACTTGTCTCAAATGCTCTTCGTGTTCCTACATATTTCTCGAATAAATCAAAATATCATCGAGAAACACGAGAACAAATCGATCAAGATAGGTGAGAAACACACCATTCATCAGACTCATAAATACCGATGGTGCATTCGTTAACCCAAATAGTACTACTGTGAACTCGTAGTGCCTGTATCGAGTTTGAAATGTCGTTTTATGAATATCAGCTTCCGCAATTTGCAACTGATGGTAACCAGATTTCAAATCAATCTTAGAGAATACAGTTGCTCCCTTGATCTGATCAAAAAGGTCATCAATTCTAGGTAATGGATACCTGTTCTTAATCGTTACCTTATTCAATTGACGATAGTCAATGCACAATCTGAGAGATCCATCCTTCTTCTTCACGAAGATAACAGGTGCTCCCCAAGGGGAAACACTCGGACGAATGAAACCCTTTGACAAGAGTTCCTCCAACTGAATACGAAGCTCCTCCAGTTCCTGTGTAGTCATTCTATATGGAGCACGAGAGATGGGTTCTGCTCCAGGAACTAAATCAACTCTGAAATCTATGTCACGCTTCGGTGGCATACCAGGAATATCACTAGGAAAAACATCAGCAAATTCCCTAAGAATGGGGTGATCATCAAGTGATATCTCTTGACTTTCACCAGAATCCAAGTCACTCACTGTTGTCGCAAACAACTGACATCCTTGACGAAGGCATCTCTTCAACTGCATAGCAGAAATTATCCACAAAGAGATGGGTCTCTGAACACCAACAATCTCAACCTCTGTACCATCATCATTAATGCAACGTACTGTCTTCTGACGACAGTCAATCACTGCATGATGAGTTCCTAACCAATCCATTCCCAAAACAATGTCATATGACCCTAAAGGTGTGACTCGAAGATCTACAGAAGTAGTCAATGATCCAATTCTAAGTCCACAATTGCGGACAAGGGATTCAACTGCTACTTTAGCCCCAGAAGCAAATTCCACCTGCCACCTATCGCCTTGCTTTACGGCCACAAGTCCACAACGCTCAACTATAGAAGGTGAAATAAAAGAATCTGTAGCACCAGAATCAAAAAGAATATTAACATCAATACCCTGTAACTGACCTGAAGATTCAACCACTGTGTTCTGATGATCGGCTTGGCGATTATTTACTGCAGTAAACACTGTATGAGTACGACCCACATCACCAACTGTCGGCTCTGAAACTGCCGGTCGCTGTCCATAACCTGATGTACCTCGCATAGGACACTGCCTAGCAATATGTCCCTACTGTCCACAAGAAAAACATCCAGTGCCTCTGCCAAATCCTCTGCCGCCCGAAGGTGCATTGGATTGCTGATAACTACCTCGACTCACTGTCGACTGAGCACTCTGAATTGGCTAGTTCTGCAGATTGCGCTTATTGCGCCACCAATTGCGGTTCCTTCCTGATTGAGAATTATTACTTTGTTGGTTCTGTGAATTTTTATTCTTTTGTTGATTGCATTGTTGTTGTCCACCCTTAGCGGGTGCCTGTTGATTCCTAGAGGAACCACCTATAGCCCACCTTAGTTACATTATAACAAAGTGTAAAAAGCAAAGTTAACCGAATAATATTTTTTTTTTAATAATTTTTTACACATATGTTATAAAGTTTCCAAGACGTTGCTACATAAACTTAATAAATAAACTCAACACATTGATCATCAACAAAAGTACAAATTTTATTTCATGTAAGATCCAGTTTATAATACTACATACAATCAAATATCCCAAATGTCCATTTTACATAAAGTGAGATTTCAAAGAATCTCCATATATCAAAGGTGGTACAATCAGTACACTCTTATATAAGAGATAAATTTACAAAACATATAGTGTTCATCTGACATCTGATACAATATCCACAAACAAGCTCTGCATCAACAATCACGAACAAAGTAGTAACTGGAACCTGCTGCAAGCTTAGGATCAACTACAAGAAAATTCTAAGAAAGGTGTAGCATGATTTCCTCCCAACCATGTGGAACCCAAAGGTCCACTCCCTCCATTCTAGGAGATACTGACAGGTCCAGAAACAAAGTAGATAGAACACCACATTTATGGGGTTTACAATTCACATTACGACATAACGTTGACAAATAAAAATGGATAAAATCTCAGTATCAAGTTACATTAAATTGAAATCTCAACAAAAGGAAACACCATCATGATATAGACTAAGAGAGTGTCATCACATTGTTGGGATAGGTTACCCTGGTGAATCTTCCTAGACTACCGGCCCTCTCCAAGAGTTACCCTGGTAGCCTCTACCGATTCCCGACCCCTATGCAGACTAATGTGGTGTCGTTACATCTTTCAAGAGGACAAGATGGCGACTTTCCATTCTAGGCCTTCTCAGCCTTTTCCCAACCTAAACGAGCATTAAGAAGTAGGCAAGGCATACCATTATCTAATTTAGTGTTTAGATCTACCCAACCCCTATTATATTAGTTAGGTTATCACTTAATTAACACACCTACATTAGGTTACCCAGACAATCACTATAGGATTTCGGCCCCTAACGCAAGCCACTCTCTCTATAACATGACTCAACATGAACGTCTAGGGATAGCTACTAAACATAAAGATCAAAACCACAATTTTTATATCACTAACTAGAGATAAATCATAATATCAAAGGTGACTCTTCAAATGACCACAAAATGGTACAAAGATATACCCTCACGTGAAAATAATACTAATATTAGCATCATAACATAAACGTAATAATCTTGTCAACATGATTTGCTTTCTTCCAAATCAAGGTAGAGATAAAATATAACATACTTCATTAACACCATGTGTACACAACTTCACCATTCATGTGTTCAATCTTTATAAAAATAGAGATAAAAATCATCCTTTGACATATTAAAATGAACAACTTCAATTATCATAATTCAGAATTCACATAAACAGGATAAACTATAACTTTTTATTTTATAATAAACATATATGCACATTTAATAAATGACAATTTTCCATACAAAAATATGTTATATATATTATATGTTATATATATTATTATGCCAATCTAAAGTTAACTGAATGATCAATAGAGAGTTTTGCACAATAGTTGTGGAGGGTATCCTTAGTTAATCTTGAGGATTTAGTAGATCCATTTAAATATAATCTAATCATTGGCATGCACACAAGTTCTGTTTCCTGGAAATCATGCCTTGCAGAATGTAAATAATAGTTATAAAAAAAAAGACATAGTTAAGTCAGGCATTCTAAACCAGAAAGAGAAAATAAAAGACCAGCACCGAAATTGCATGTCTATTGACAAAATTCTAAAGGAATACGGTTCTTAAATTGTTAAATCAGGAGTTCATCAGAGCGAATGTAGTTTAAAGTTAACATTTCACAAATTATGGAGATGCACAAAAAGATACGCATGAATCTAAGAAGTAAAACTAAACATTTTCCTTTTACAAAACACTGCTACGCCGCCCTGGTTATTCTCTATATCAATCACCAAGAACAGGGTTCAAGATAAATGAAAAAAGAAAGAATTCCAATTATATATATATATATATATACCACAAATAACATAAGGAAGAGGCTGTGCGCTATTTCCAGTTATATCTATAGTATAAAAATCCAAAATCTAGTCACAGAAACATAAATCAATTTCAAGCCATAGGGTTTAATTATATTGGCTGCTTTCAAACTTAGAGGGCATATTTCATACTAAATCTTTAAGCTAAGAAAATACAAGTGAAAGCCATTGTAATTTTCAGTTTAACTAATGCGTATAGACAATTTTATAATCAAAAGATTCTATATGAGGCGGAAAGAGACAATTTTGATGTTATTATCATTCTACAACTCAGAACGCACAATACATTGAGACAAGTTTGAAGATCCACAGATAAAATAGGTATACAATATTGACTACAAAAATTATATTAATGAAAGATGAAGATTTGTAATTTAATTTCACAGTATCTACCATAATCCAGGAAGCCTCCATATAATCCACAACTTTTTAATTTCTCTGATCAGGATTCAATTTATATCCACTTTTGATTTTAGAGGACAATTCTTCATTCGTTTCTTAAGATTTCAAATTCAAGCTATTACTACTATTCAAGCTTTTACTATTATTTCACAGCCAGATTAGGGGCAACCTCGAATCTGGTATATTATGAATGCAAATTGTTCATATTCTTTTCCACTTTAATGTTCAAAAACTAATTTGATTTTGTATATTGTTGTTGTTTGTGCAAGTTCAACAATATAGTTTTTTTTCTATTGAACAACTAATTCCAACATCAAATTCCAATAAGTTCAGTATAAGAAATTAAATCATAGAAGAAAACCTATTTTCAAAGTTTACTAATTGGCTGAAAATAATTTCTTGAAATTTCTGTCAACTCGTGAAAACATATCACCAGACTTCAACGAAGAATTGCCAATGAACTTAGCTTCAAAATTACACTTCAAAACAAATCCTAAAGAATAATTCTTCTGAAACAATTGTTGTACTGAAATTTTTGCTAAAAAGCTGCTGCCGTAAAATTCTTCCCGTGAATGTATGCACAATCCCCAATTTTCCAAAAGATATAAATTCATGCAATCAAGATTTCAATCATTCAATTTTAACTGATAGTTCCATTCACATTGTAAATAACTCATTTAGTTCAACTCATTCTTAAAAATATCAAATCAAACCTTTAACTAACAATCATAGATTCTTATCTCATCGAAAATATCTTGCTTTAAAAATATCTATTTCACACAATTCAATTTACACAATTAAAACAACAATAATATTATATTAATTAAAACATTGCAAAGAAATAACTTATTTAATTTAACTTAATAAATTAAATCATTAACGTTGGTTAAAACATTAATAAACATTTTAATATAATTAAATATTATATTCGCAAACACAAAATAATATATATTTGAACATGACAAGAAAAACTGGGCTACACAGGGTAACACAGAGATACTCGTTCGAAAACGAACGAAGTTTTAAAAGGACCTGTCAATACCTCCGACAACATATTTATAATGAATTTGGGTACGCTCAGACCTGACAAGCAGGTGGAACCGTTACCCGGTACCTATGTCTATAGGAAAACATCAAGGTTAAAACATGTATATATATAAACTCATGTTAGAAAACTCACCGTGAATAAGAATTGCAGCATAGCAGGGTACTCACGAATGAGTAATGCTACTCTATCTTATCCACCGACACAAACGAGCAAGATAAATCATATACAATCATATCAACATGATAACATAAGCAATAATTATAACCAATAAGCCATATCATGAATGAATCTATCACAGTATCATCAAACCAACATAACCAAATAACCAGGATGTCAATGTATCATCCGTAAAAACAAAACAACATAGTATCCAGAATCAACTTTGAAATGAAACAACATAGTATCACAATGAACTAAGCATTGAACCAGCAGAATCAAACTAAACAGTATGTCTAAAATGGAGGGACACTACAAAACCCTGCTTTGGTTTGAACCCACTTAGGTCGTTCCCATAGGGTGAGTACTTTTTCCCACTACGACATGCCTTCTAAAGGATGTAATAAAATTTGAAGAATGCATAAAAAGGATGAGTCTAGATTTTTGGATCACCCAATTAAGGGGAGAGCATATGCCTATCAACACACAAACACATAAATCAAGTTGTTTAATTTTTAGAGCCCAAACTACAATTTTCTATCTATGTGAAGATGTTGCTTCACAAAAAGACATGGTGTAAATTTTAAATCCACATTGAAAATTTTGGTGACTACCCTAGATTGATAAATTTTAGTCCAATTGAAAATGTGATTGTCCTAGGATTGATTCATTTTAAAACCAATTGAAGAAGTGTCTATCCTAGATTGATTCATTTTAAGTCCAAATCCAAAAACTAATGAGTTTCTAATGTTCTTTTTAACCAAATTTGACAAAGCTTGTGTAGATGGTTAATTTTAAGCCCAAAGTAATGGTAGTTGGTCCTAAAGCATGAATGAAAAATAACATATGATGGGTTATTTTCCCATGAGTGTTTGAAAATACTATTACAATGGATATCAAATGTTTTCTTTCACTTCAATGCTCCATTTTCTTCTTAAAACCTACAATAAATGCTCAAAAATGTTAGATGAGATCAAGAAATAAGAAGATATAAGGGTTAGATGAATGATTAAGCATAAAAACCCTAAAACTTAGACCAAGTTCCAATGTGATTTGACTTTAAATGTAAAATTGAAAATTTTAACTATAAAAAAAGTAAGAACTACCTACACCATTGCATAGATTATGAAATTCTACCCCATTTCAAAAAAAAAAATTTGAAAAAAACCTTCGTATGACTAAGATATGGTCATTTTAAGATTGACTATCAAAGCACTAAAACAGAGGTCAAAAGCGCTACAAATTCATTAGAAGTGCTAAAACAGACTGCAGAAGCGCTACAAAATTTATCAAAAGCACTAAAACAGAGGTCAAAAGTGCTACAAAATTTATTAGAAGTGTTAAAACAGCTAGAAGCACTAAAATAGAGGTCAGAAGCACTACAAAATTTATCAGAAGCACTAAAATAGTCCTTCAAAGTGCTATACTTTTCTTCAGAAGTGCTAAAAAAATTCTCAATCGCACTAAAATAAACACACAAGAATCCTGTATGACACTTTTCAGATTTTTTTTGTAAAATATGGGGTTAGGCCCCACGGTGGGCGCCAGAATGTAAGTGTGGAAAAATTTAAACTAAATACAATTAAATACACCTTTTAATGAAACATTGTATCAAGATTAATCAGCAATTAAGCTAATTTAAAACACTGAAAAAGCCTGAAGATGTCTCATTGTCTCCTATCTCCAAAGATTTATCAAATTACAGAAGCTCTTAGATTTGTAAGCACCGTAACTATTTAAAATACCTATCTAGAGAACGAAATGGATGCTAAATGGAATGATGTGATGATTGCTAATGGTTCCTATATGATATGATGCTACTATAAACTATCCTGACATGAAACCTACTAAATGGAAGCTACAGTAAAAACTAATGATGTTGTTGTGATATGAAATCTACTAATGCCATGATGCTATGATGATACTAAATTACTAATGCTTATGATTGCTTGATTGCTTGAGTACTAATTCCTGCAGAGTAAGTTTGCATAAATTGGGATTTCTCAGATGATTTTGATGCTTCAGAAGGTTGTATATATAGATTTTCAGCAATAGTTTTGCACAGGGGTAACACAACAGAGGGTGGGATTAAATCTGAAGATTTTGAATGGTATGAGATGAGAAGGTGGACCTGATCATGGGAGATTGTTCCTCCCCATGAAAACACCAGGCAAGATGTGAGGAAAGATTTGAGGTAGAAGATTGAGAGGATTTCTTGCAGGTTTGTCCCCAAGGCTTTTCACGTGAATGATAGTTAAATTAATTAGATTTGAAAAATCTAATTTTATTGGTGAGTGAATAGAGGGATTTGATTTATGCATTTATTTGAATATTTTATTATTTATTCAAATTTGCAAAAAGAGATAAATAATTTAATAAAATAAACTATAGAAGTTTGTTTATTAAATTAAATAGAAGAAGAGAAGTATGATGTAATAATTAAATAATACCAACTATTGAAGTTGTATATTTAATTTAAGATAGAATTTAATGGATAAAGTATAAAAGAAATAATAATGATAATATTTAAATAAAACAAAGTATTTAATTTTGTTTATTTAAACAAGAGGAAATAAAGTGATAAAATAGAAAAAATAATAGTGAACTTAATATAAATAAATATTTCTATTTATTTACTAGGTAGATGAATTTAGGATTAATTAATCAAATAAATCATATTTAATTAATTAGATTCTCTAGACCATTTTTAGGTGTCTACAATAACAATCAAGAAGCTCCTGCTAATACTTCTCTCAAATTTGATACACAAATAAGTCAGTTAACCAAAAGCTTTGACAAGCAACTATGGTTCAAAGACAATGGAGTAGGGGAATACTCTCTCTGCCTTGCAAATCTACCTACATCGCCTTGGTCACATGGACAACCCTCTATTGCACAAAAACATATATCTGTAGCATCCATGTCAACACAACCACCAACATAGCCAAATACAAAGTTTAATGGATGATTTATCAAAGAACAATTCCCTATGGAAGATTTTGAGGATAGAGAAGTTTTAAGTTGGCTCTATAAAGATGAATATTAAATAGTTCTTAATATCAAATTACCAACTGATCAATATGGTAAAGGATATTCAATCATGCAAAAGATGGGCTATGATGGTAATGGTCCTATTGGAATGAGAAAAGAAGGAGTAGTTGAGCCTATTCACCTTCCAGGACTTGCTGCAAAGGATAAAACAGGACTAGGGTATGATACTATCTCAAAAGAAAGACCACCTAAATAGTTGCATGATATTGTCCTCACATTATAAGAAGGATCTGATACAAGGGAAGTCTGTTTGACAACAATTCAGAATTTCATGGATAATAACTTTGACACAGATTCTGGTGAATATGAATGGGACACCATCTACAATGATGAATTCTGGAAGGACAAAAAGGTTGATGTGGTACACAAATACACCCCAAATCTAATCGGAGGAGAAGGGTCAGGGTCCCAACCACAAGAATTTGGACTACAAGGTGACTATGATTCTAGTGATACCGAGTTAGATTTAATCGAACAAGATTATCGTGATAACAATAACATCATTGATTTGCCTCATACCTCGAATCCTATAGACAACTCCATTATGACCTTAACCATAGCCGATCTCATGCAACCCAATGACCCATTACCACTGATCCATCCCAATCTCATTGACTGGGATTCATCCGGACCTATCGATCTACCTATGTTCCCAAGTGACGAATATATCATGAACTTCCTTTCCACAGATGATACAAATGATTGTTCCAATAGCGATTTTTGGCATAAAGTCTTTAATTAGGAGATTCTCAAATCTCCTAGCTGCAAAAATAAAATTAAAAAAGAAAAATCTAATGGTGAAAACCAGATTCTGGCAATGTTAGATCAAACAAAAGATAAAACAAAGAGCGTATCAGATGGTGAAATTTTTTTTAAGGCACCTGAAGATGGGATATTTGACACTCTCCCAGAGCATTATCATGAGCAATCACCTATCTTGATTGAGCCTACAAAAGCAGTTAATCTTGAAACTTCAGAAAAACCAAAAATTCTACAATTAGCTACTACCCGAGTTCATGGAATTTCTCAGAACAAATCAAGTCAACTTTGCTTGGTCTTACATAGACATGCTAGGTCTTGATCCTAATCTTATAATGCATCACTTGTCCATCAAACCAGAAGTCAAACTGGTGAAACAAAAACTTAGAAAGATGCATCCTCATGTTGCACTACTGGTTAAAGAAGAACTCAGAAAACTCCTTGATGTGGGATTTATAAGATAAATCGACTATGTAGAATGGATCTCCAACATTGTTCCAGTGTCCAAGCCTGACAAAAGTGTCAGAGTATGTACAGATTTTAGAGATCTTAATAAGGCATGTCCTAAGGATGACTTCCCTCTTCCAAGCATTGATACTATAGTAGATCTGATAGCTAGCCATTCCATGTATTCACTAATGGATGGTTTTTTTGGTTACAACCAAATCAAGATTGCACCTGAAAACCAGGACAAAACAACATTCACATGTCCATGGGGGACTTACTATTGGAACATCATGCCTTTCGGTCTATAGAACGTCGGGGCTACTTACCAAAGAGCTATGACTACAATTTTTCATGACATGATGCACACATTCATGGAAGATTATGTAGATGACATATAGGAAAAATCATACACAAGAGAAGGACATCTTGAAGTATTATCCAAAATATTTGCGAGGTTGGAAAAGTTCAAAGTTCACCTTAACCCCAAGAAATGTGTTTTTGGAGTCACATCTGGAAAGCTTTTGGGATACATAGTATCAACAAAAGGAATTGAAGTAGATCCTGCCAAGGTGCAAGCAATCATGGAAATGCCTCCACCAAAGAATATCAGTCAGTTGAGGTCATTACAAGGATGACTTTAATCTATATGAAGTTTCATTGCATAGCTGGCCGATAAAAGCCTCCCTTTCACACATCTACTACATAAGAATGTTCCTTTCAAATGGGACGATAAGTGCGAATTGGCCTTTCAACAGATCAAAAAGTACCTGATGAATCCACCATTTCTTGTACCACCAAATCCAGACAAACCTCTAATCTTATATATTTCCGCAATAGAGACATCTTCAGGTGCATTATTAGCACAAGAGGACTCTATAGGAAAAGAACGTGCAATTTATTACATAAGCCAAATACTTATAGGTCATGAACTCAACTACACTTTTATCAAAAAGGATTTCCTCGCAGTAGTCTTTGCATCACATAAGTTTTGACACTACATGTTAACTCATACAATCAATCTAGTTGCAAAGATTGATCCACTCAAGTATTTGTTAAGCAAAGCTACATTGACAGGACGGCTAGCAAAATGGGTTATGAACTTAAGCTTGTTTGACTTTCATTATGTTGATCGCAAAGCAATCAAAGGGAAAGTTATCGCTGATGAACTAGCTAAAGCACCACTACAAGCAGAGCATCCCATGCACATTGACTTTCCAGATGTTGATGTCTTCACTGTAGAATCAAAGCAACCTTGGTCTTTATACTTTGATGGTTCTTTCACTCAACATGGATCAGGGGCAGGCATACTCTTTGTTACCCCTCAAGTAAATACCATTCCTCGGTCATATCAGCTAATGTTTCCATGCATTAATAACATAGCCGAATATGAAGCTTTAATCACTAGACTCAAGATAGCATTGGAATGGAGGATCACAAAATTACAAGTTTATGGTGACTTGCAGTTAGTCATAAATAAGATCAATGATGATTATCAAACCAAAGATGACAAACTGTTTCCATATAAGAAGATGGTTGATGATTTCAAGAAGTACTTCGTAGATATCAAGTTCATATAGATTCCATGGCATGATAACAAAGTAGCTGACACCATGGCCATGATCACATCATTGCTACAACTCCCAGAAAATCAGGCTCGCTATGAATTTCTAGTGGAAAAATCATTTGCACCTGCCTATGACACACCCGAAAGTCAAATCATTTGCCACCTAGTAGGATCTGATTCACCTTGGTATGGCAAGATTTATGCCTACCTAAAAGATGACATCTTACCAATCAACTTATCCCATAACCAAAAGCACAATTTTATCTGCCAATCCTCTCACTATACCCTTATCACTGACACTCTCTATCACCATGGTCTTCATGGTACTTTACTTCAATGTCTTGAACGTGATGAATCTGACAAAGCTTTATAGGAAGTTCATGGTGGAATTTGTGGTACTCATTTGACTGGACTGACCTTATCCAAGAAATTGATTAGAATGGGTTACTACTAGCCGACTATGGAAAGAGAATCATTCACTTTTGTAAAGAAGTGCTCTAAATGTCAAATACATGGAAATATCATCCATGCACCAACACAGGAACTACAACCATTTACGCCGACCTGGCCATTCTCTCAATGGGGGTTAGATCTAGTTGGCAAGATTCATCCTTCATCATCGAACGAACACAAGTTCATCATCACAGCAACAAAGTACTTTACCAAGTGGATTGAGGCAATACCTCTCACTAAGGTTACCAACAAACAAATATCATCATTCATACTCAACTACCTCATTTGTCGGTATGGCATTCCCAACTCCATTATAACAGATAATGGACAACCATTCAAGAATTGGGATGTTGATGAACTTTGTGAATGATTCCATATACAACACAGATATTCAACACCTTATTATCCACAAGGGAATGGCCAAGCAGAGGCCTCGAACAAAATGATACTGAAAATCTTGAAAAAGACTGTGAATGATGCCAAGAAAGATTGGCACGTTCAACTTAATCTCGCATTATGGGCCTACAAAACTAGCATCTGAATTCCAATGGGAGCAACACTGTTTGCTCTTGTCTATGGAGTAGAGGCTATACTTCCTCTAGAAGTTAAGATTCCCTCACTTAGATTATCACTGAAAGGTCTCACAACAGATGATGACTACAAAATTTATCAACTGCAAGAGCTGAAACTCCTTGATGAGAAGAGACAATGAGCAGCTGATCATTTGAAAGCATATCAACATATGATGTCCCATAGCTATAATCACAGAGTCAAGCCACGTTCCTTTCAGGTTGGTGATCTTGTTCTGAAGGAGAACGCACACAATCAGTAAGACAAAGAGAAGAAAGGTAAGTTTGAACCAAATTGGCTAGGTCCTTACGTGGTCATCGCCATATACGGTTCAGGAGAATACAAGTTGTCAACACCAGAAGGGGACTTGTTCGATGAACCTATCAACAACATGCACTTGAAAAAGTATTATGTCTGAAGCAGTCATTGCCATCAGAAAAAGTCCTGAAAAAATCACAAAAACATCAGAAAAAGTCCTAAAAAAAATATCAAAAATAGTAGAAAACGTCTTGAAGAAATACAAAAACATCAGAAAAAAGTCCTGAAAAAAATCAAAAACAGAAGAAAATGTCCTGAAGAAATACAAAAACATCATAAAATGTCCTAAAAAAAAAATCGTCATAGGGTGAAAACCTGGCAATAGGCAGTCTATTGACAAAGAAAATACAAAAAAATCAAAAAGGAAATTAGAAAAATGCAATAAAAACAAATAGTGAAAAACTAGCAAGCAGACGCTATTTGTAGCCCTCTGTCTATTAGTTCATCTTTTGCACTTAACTTCTCAACCTTCATTTTCATATATCTTTCCATCATCTTAGGGCCATACCAGAACAATACTGTCATCATTTTCCTAAAGCGATAATGTCTTACCATGGCTTGATCATTGTACATATCTATTTCGGAAAGTTGTGTTAATATTGGGGGCAAACGTTGACATACTAGGGACAATCAACTTTCAGAGTTTACTGAAACAACTAGGCAATAACATAGAATCCACTCAGGCAAAAAACAATCAAATCCTCTGAATAGCTATCCAATCATTGATCCATAGCACAATAGTTTTCAGCTAAGTACCATATCATGACTCATATCTAGATGATCTAAAATCTAAATAGTGTTTGGAATAAAAGTATTATATTTTGAACAATGGTTGTTTAATTTTTCGATATCATCCCTCTGGAGCACACTCAATGATGTACTGCACTAGAGTGACGAGGAAAGAGGAGGATTTTTCTTTGTCTGTTGTCTTGAGGTTAACTATCAATCTGGTGCAAATAGGTCGCGAGACATGATTTCTACAATGTATCATTGATGACAGTTCCACATTTTCATTCTTTGTTTTTTTATGCAAGAAATGCTTAGGTCATCTCGGTTCAATTATACATCGATGCTTTTGTTCACATGCTATATCAAAAATCATGAAAGTTGTACTCAGGTCATCATTGGTGCTAATTTCCCCTCTGATGCTTGTACATACTTCCAAAATTTTAAAATGCTCTATGATGATTCAAGAAAGCTAATGAAAGGCTCCACAAATGGTTGGGTTCATTTAGTTGCATTTCATTTAGATCAATGTATATATCTGCATACTAGATTCGCATTAGAGTTTTGAAAGGCTGAACAAAAACATCAATGGTTGTCATGTCTCTTTGGAATATTTGTGGAGGACATTCAAACATTTGTTTCAACGTCATATTTTATCCTCATTTCATTAATCATTATCATTTCATCTAGGTCCTATACATATCCTCTAGGTCATCATTTATCATTCATTTTTATATCATTTAAAGTACTTTATCATTTAGTTATCCATCATTATGCATTATCATTTTATTTGGAATTTTTCATATCACATAGTTTCATTGCATGTCATTGATCATTCTTATATCATTCATTTGCAGGTCATTTAGATCCTTTCATTTATCATTCATTTCCCCATTTCACATCATTTCTATTTTCTTCTTACTTATTATATTCATATCATTTCACTTCATTTTGACATTTAGTTTTGTTTCACTATCATTCCATTATCATTTCATTACACTATTCAATTCATTACACTATCATTTCATTACATTATCATTTCACTACACTATCATTTCATTACATTATTCAGTTCATTACACTATCATTTCATAACATTATCATTTCATTACATTATTCATTTCATTACACTATCATTTCATTACATTATCATTTCATTACACTATCATTTCATTATATTATTCATTTCATTTCACTATCATTTCATTTCATTATCATTTCCTCATCAGTTTTGCATTACATTTTCATTACACTATCATTTCATTACATTATTTAGTTCATTACACTATCATTTCATTACAATATCATTTCATTTTAATGTCATTTTATTCCATTATCATTTCATTACACTATCATTTCATTACATTATCTTTTCATTACACTATCATTTCATTGCATTATCATTTCATTACAATATCATTTCATTACAATATCATTTCATTACAATATCATTTCATCACAATATCATTTTATTACACTATCATTTCATTACATTATCATTATTATATCATTTCATTTCATCTTTTCATTACATTATCATTTATCATTTACCATTATCCATTATTTCCTTTTTTATCATCATTCCATATCATTATTATCACCATGTCATTACATTTCATTACAATCATACATTTCATCTCATTATTGCACTCATCTATCATTTTCATATCATTTATTTATCCTACCATGCATTTATCATTTTCATATCATTTTTCATAACCAAATCCACATAAACATAAACATCCATTTTATATCACATCATCATTCTTTATTGCATTAGAAAAATGCAACAACACAAATTTCATACATACATTACATTACAAGCATTTCAAAAATCCTATTGCATATTTTAATCATAACAAAGGTCATCCACCTGCATGACATCATTATTACACATCATAAAATCATCATCATAAGCATATCATAAAATATCATCAGGAGCATATTATAACTCATCCTACACATCATGATCAATTATCAAATCATTTACATACATATCAAAAATCCATATCACATCATGAAAAAAAAATACACATCCATGTCATCATCACATCAAGGCAACACATCATCAAAACTCATCGCCGCTGCATATCATCACTCATCAAAAATAAATATAAATGTCCAAATTTCCAATAAAACTCAACAGTATAGAGAGATACATGAGATATGATAAAAAACAATACACATATCCCCACAAAAATTAGATACATCAATAATCCTGTATCAATGGCTCAAGGCTGGCTGGTGGACCCCCCTAATGGAGCTAGTCTTGAGGATGATGGCTTGCCACTCATCCCTGCATCAGGATCCTGTCGAGGCCTTGTAACCCCTCTGCTTTGTGTCGCTATTCGTGATCTACACCTCGTTCTGCTGTGGGACTATGGTAAAGGCTCTCTACGCTCAGGAGGACACAACTCCTTGTATCGAACTCAGAAGTACTCAGCCTCTCTAGCCATCTCAAAGCTCTCTACAATGGCCTATCGCAATGATGCACTCTCAACAGTGCCCATGAGCCTCTGGGCAACACTCTCTGGCTCTACTACTTGCCATCTAAATGAGTCTCTCTCTACAATCAACTGGGCTACCTATGGGTCTGGGGTAGGAGGAGGTTCCTGTGCCTGTTCCCATGACTGTGTCAAATGTGTCTATAGTTGTGCTACCAAACCCTGAGCCTGAGCCAACTAGCTCTGTAACTATGCCTGTTGTCCCTATAGTGTCTGTACCTGGGCCTATGGAGTATCTATCTATCCCTGCTGTGATGTGGAGGCAACTCTAATCACTGTCCTCCATCCAATACCAATCTTAGGCCTCCGCATGATCCGAACACTACCCAAAAAGTCTGGCCTCTGCTCCCCACCTCTTCCCTCTCCACCATCATCCCCATCACTATCATTTGAGCTCCCCTCCTCTCCTTTGATAGCTACCTACTCACCACCCGCCACATCCTCCTGTCTCCCACCTCCTAGCTGAGGTACCACCAAAATGGGTGTTGGCTCATCTGGACATGTAAATCGCGGAAACATATGTGTGTGATAGTACACTGAATACTCCTCTGACATGATGACATCCACAATATCAGGTCTTGGATCACATACCTCAGGCTATAATTCCATATACTCATTATATGCAACCTGGTAAGCAATGCAAGGACCCCATCTAGGCTCATCCTTGCACCGTCCATAGTGCACAACAACCTGTGGCATACCTTGTGTAAAACCAAACTGTCTCTGTACTCGTAGGGCCAAAAATATCTCTATGATGAATGGTGTGCAACCTATCAAAAATCAAGGTATCCCTACAAATGACATCTCTAGGTGATCTGTATCCCAAACATCACAATCAATAGACAACCTCCATATCACCGTATCCATGTCATCCAGTGTCCATCTCCAATACTCCACCTTGCCCAGCTTGAGCTGGACAAGTGCAAATGAATAAGCATATGCATATGGCCTACTTTGTGGCCTAGCCCTTGGACATAGTGGTCTAGTAACAACAATATTCTCCCAAGCCCAGATCTGGAGCAGAGTAACCCCGCAAGACAAAATTGATGATCCTCTATAAACAACCTGGTGTAAGTCATGATATAAGTGGGCTAGCATACAACTCCCCCAAGCATATCTTCGTGGCTGGCCCAACATCTACTCAATAATCCTCCCACATCTGATTGATAGCCCCTTTGACCGGTGATCTAGACAAAGGAAGCCTTCAATGAAAACACCTAACACTGCAGGTAAGGAAGGATAACCTCTCAAGACTGCCTATGGAACCTAGTACCCTGCTATCTGTGCATCGCCATACACCCTCCTCAATGCATTTGTGCCACCCAACTCCTTATGATCATAGAACACAAGGGAACCTACCACCGAGATCCCCAAAATCCTGTACACATCCTCTGGGGTCACCATCAACTCACAAGTCGACAAATGAAATGTGTTATGCTCAGAGTGCAACCTCTCTGCTAATGCGGTCAACAGTCCCCTGTTGACACAAATAGGAGGCATTTCCAACAAAGATCCCAACCCACAACTCACTATAAACTGCACATCGGTAGGAGTCAAATCCTAAATCCTATCCCAACCCGTCGGGAAGCGCTCTCTAATCTGGAGGTTTTTGAAAACCTCCTATTTTTGGTCATCACAAGGGAAATCAATTAGACTCGTATCAGACTCACATCAACACACTCTATCTACCTCAATCAGATTCATATCAATGGACCCATATCAATCAAATGACACATATCAGACTCATATCAAAAGGAAATCATATCAAGCCATCAATACAACATCTATCTATTTGCATATCAAATCAATCTACTCTATTACTATTTTTTTTATATCGCAGGAAGCAAATTTATCAAGCACAATCATCCTCCTATTTGTACTTCAATCATAAATGAAAATATGTTTTCACTCAAATCAATCTACTATTTGTTTTCTATTGCAGAAAGCAAATTTATTTGAATTCATATCAATCATCTACTCTTTGTTTTTCATTCTTTTAGAAACAAAGTTATCAGCTATCTACTCTTTGTTTTCTACTTTTGGGAAGCAACGTTATCAATTTATCAAACATGATGACATGACAATTTTTGACCAAGGAAGCAATAATTCATCATCATTTTCATCAAATCAACATTCTGTCTAAATATCCTAAATGCGCTACTATGTGGCCTAAATGTGCTAAAACCTTAAAAGCGCTACAGTTTCCCTCATATGCACTAAACCTCCATATGTGTAGTTCTGTACCTTGAATGTGCTACATCATTTCCTAAAAGCGCTATTTCCCCAAAAGCGCTACTTCATTTCTCAAATGTGCTATTGCACCCCTTGGATGCGCTAAAACCCTGTAAGCGCTAATCTGCAACCTAAATGCACTAATGTACCCCATTCAACCCTAGCCTCCTATAAGCGCTACTTTATTTATCGAATGTGCTACACTACTAAAATACTATAAGCACTAATTTATCACCTATAAGTGCTACAAAAATCTTCAAATGTGCTAAACTATTTCCTAAAAGCATTAAAACAACATGTTTAAACCTAAAACTGCGCTAAAATGCATAAAAAATTGACTAAAAACAAAAAAATTCAACATAAGAAGGTTTGAATTGACTCACCGGTGGTCCGTATGCTGCTAGTCGCTGATATTGGCGGGACCGCTCGAATCTATGTTGGTGGTATTGGAGGACGATAGGACGACATCAAAGACAAAAGAAAGAGTTTGCATTTATTTTCATTTAAATTCTATTTTTAATATAATGTTCTATCAGTTTGTTTGATTTATTTGTTTTAATCTACATTTATCACACTCTAAAATTGACCACACACTTGACGTCATGTAGGTCAATTATTACTTCTTTCATTATGTGGGAAATTCATGATGGGAAAAGCGTGAAGTTTTGGGAGAACTCATGGAATGGTAAGCCACTTTTGGAAAACATCCAGGAATTACATTAGGTAAGGGCCATATTGTCAAGAGAATGGGGTGAAAATTTTCTAGATTATGTACATTCAACAGAAGGCCTAACAAGTAAAGTAATATGGAAAAAGTATTCTGATTCATCTCTTTTTGCCAATCATTTTTCATTGCTTCAAAATATACGAAAGAGTATAATTATGTTCATTTCGAGGAAGCTTGATAAGATTATATGGGATCCTCCAAAATATGGCTCCTACTTTATGAAGCAAGGTTATAAAGCTCTAATCCAGCATAGGGATCAATTTGTTTCATAGAGGGCTTATTCATTTTGCTAGAACAATAAGATTCTTCCAAAAGCTGGGAGCTTTGCATGGTTATCTTTACGAAGGATAATTTTAATGAGTGATCACTTAACTAAAATGGGAATTGTTGATCCTTTCAAGTGTCCCTTATGTGAGGGAGAGCTAGAGAATGTAGATGATTTGTTTGTACAATGCAGTTTTGCACAAGAATGTTGGTTGATCGTAAAGAGAAAGTTAAACTTATTCAACCCTTTGCCAAATTCTATTTAGGACATCTTTTAGAGTTGGCCATTATTATATAAAAACTATTTTTTGCATCCATATGGCAAGTTATTCCACCACTAGTAATATGGAATATATGGTGGGAACACAATTTACACATTTTCAGGAAATCAAGTTCTTCAATTGATGTCGCCAAAGTTAAGATTGAAAAAGTAGTTTCATAAATGGTTAATGCTCATGTTATGAAACATAAGAATACATCCTCCTTGTTAAAAAGTTGGGATGACTTTGTTTTGAAGAACTGGAAGAAGATAATTTTTCCATTTGCAGGAAGTTTACATCAAAATAGTAGAGTGGAGGTGAATAGAAAAGAAATCAAATGGAAGCCCCCATGTTCTAATTTTTTCAAACTTAACTTTGATGGTGCTTCGAGAGGGAATCCGAGCATCTCAGGGGTAGGAATTTGTATCTGAGACTCTTTGGGATCAGTAATAGTGGCTAGTTCATTTTCACTTCCAATGGGCATGAATAATGTGGTTGAAGCTTAGGCAGTCCTGGAAGGATTAAAAATTGAACTCAAATTGGGTATTGCACAAATTCATATCAAGGGGGATTCCTTAATTCTAATTAATTTGCACAAGGAGAGAAAGGTGCATAGTTGGTGTTTGAAATATATTTTATAGAAAATTTGGTTTTTGTTGGACAAATTTAAACATTTTATCATCTCACATACTTATAGAGAGGGGAATGGAATGGTAGACAAATTGGAAAATATGGGTTGTGATGGGAAAGAAATTGTTGTGTATAATGACATAGAATTGAAAGCACACCTGGAAGTTGCTACAATAGTTGTTAAGGAAGCCACGACTTCAATCACATGTAAAATGAGCTTATAATTCATTCATAAATGCATAATCATATTGTTATTGCAATGGATAAATAGGTGTAATCACATTGTCATCAGCCTAGCTGAGTAGGACAAAGGTGGAAATAAAAAATGATGATGCAAGATGAAGATGGAAATAATAAAGAATAATCTATTTAGTGGGTGGCATCATTTATAGCACTGTATGCTCACCCTTCTAGATAGTCTCTTCATATGTATTGAAAATATAAAAAGAAAAGATAAGCAATAGTTGAAAATTTTACAAGGAATTTTTTTGATGAAATTCTAGAGCAACTGATTCGAGAGGACCAAGTTCCGAAGCAACAGATTCAGTAAACACAACTCAAATTTGGCTAGAGATATTTTAGTGGCATCAAAGCAGTAGGACCTTAAGGAGTGGTAAAAAAATGGACTCGTACAATATAGGCCTATTATTTTGATATTGAGTACATTAAGGGCAAGAAGAATGTTGTTACCAATGCCAAAATTTTGGAGCAATAGATTCAACAAATACAAATTAGCTCTGACTTGAGCAAGAAGGGTGCAGGGTCTTGTCCTAGACATGTTCTTAATAACACAGGAAGACACAAGGGAGAATTCAGTCTAGGGGTCGCGCAAGGGTGTTTAGTTCGTTTTTCTTTCTTCATGCCCAAATCTATCTAAGTTTTAGGCCATAAAAAAAAGTTTTTGTTGTGGATTTATGAATATTTTATATAATCTGTAGTACCCATCCATTTTGCTTATGTTTTCTGTTAGCATGTTTTCATGTTGATAGACCTTGGTACTTTGTTTTGGTGTATTGATTGCTGACTTTAGAGCAATAGTGGATTAATTTTGTGATATGATGATACATTTTATGGTGGTAATTATTTCTGACATGCTTTATATTAGCATAGATGTTTACTTCAGATGTTACTGTTATATGTATGTTTATGGTAGATTAATTGTTATTTATTTTGTCAGTTGATGTGATGTGTATTGGTGTGGAGAACGGAGTTGCATCACTCGCTCGCGAGTGCCCTATGATTTCTGTGACTTTCTCCACACGACGTGTTTGAAACATGGATTATATATATATATATATACATATGCATGTTATTGTCTGATTGTAGGATTGCAGGTACATGACACTGATCCTACCTAGTTACTTAGGTCTGAGCGTGTCAAGACTCAATGGAAATGTTGATTGGGAGGTAGTAACAAGGTTCTTCCTAGTCTAGTCTTAAACCTAGTCACAGTATGTTGTCAGTTTAAGTCTGGTGTCTTTGGTAGTCTCGTTTGTGCTTGATTGGCTAATTTATTATGAAAGACAAATTTCGTAATTTAATGATAGATTAATATTCTTTAATTTGATGTTTATTAAATTAATTTTAAATGTTGAAAATAAAGCTTTACATTTTATTTATTTAATTAATTAGTTTATTTGGTTAAGTAATTTAATCACTGAGATTAAAATTATTTAATTAAATAAATAAATTAATTAAATTAAAGTTACTTTAATTGTGTGAATAGATTTAATTTAAATTAATTGTTTTGTGGGAAATGGTATTTTAATTGTTAAATAAATAAATTAAATAAGGAAAAGGGAAATTGTATTTTGAAATTTGAATTCTTTAAATTCTTTAAATGAATGAATTCTTAATAAGGAAGAAGAAAAGAATCATCCGAGAGGTGGTTAGAAGATATTTTCTTCTTGACATGTGTGGTAGTTAAATTAATTGCTTCCTATTGAGGATTCTCTTAGAAGATATTATGTGTTTTGGGGAAAACAAAAAATTACTTCACGGGAAATGAAAAGAACAGGGTTCTGCTAAAAAAAATATTGATTTGTGTAATTTTGCGACTTCCTCTATGATTTACAAAATATTTCTGCAAGTAGTCTTGGAATTGTCTCTGTTTAGTATTTGTTTTCTTCTCGATATTGGTTTTCTGGAGCAGCTTTGGAGGATTGCATGCAACATGCAACAAAGTTTCTCTTCTGCAGCCAAGATTTATTTTCAAAGCTTTTGGAGTACAGGTATTTTCCTGTGTATTTTAATTTGTCTACTTTGGAAAAGATTGTCTGTGTAAATAAATTTAATATTACCTATAGAAGAAATTTTATTTTGTTAAAATCCTTGTTCTTCTCAGTTAAATTATTTACTGTAATCTTTCTGTAAGGATTTGTGATTTATGTGTTAATTTCTGTGTTAATTTCAAGAAAACATGGATGTGTAGAGAAATCAGGGAAAACAAAAAAAGAGATTCAAAAGAAAACATCTGTAGATTTTTTATAGTCTCTGTAGAAAATAATTTTAGTAAATAATTGTGTGGGAAATCATTTATTTAGAAAATGAAATTGAAACCTCTAGGAATAAATTAGAACTTGTTGGGGAAAAAATTGTTGTACTATTAAATTTCTCAATTTTTCGATGAAAACCCCTGTTGAAAGTAATTCCCTGATTTAATATTTTATCTATCATTTTAATTGTATATATATATATACCATCATATATAAATTGAATTGTGAGAATTTTATTTTGAAATTCGTGGTTGTCGCCGTACAGGAGGAATTGGGAGTTTTATTAAAAATAAACAAAATTATAAGAAATCAAAATTTTCGTCATTTATTTTTTTAAAAAAATTGAGTTTGAAAGGGGGTCGCAGGCTAGGGTTACCCCACAGCTGCCCCACACAGGGCATTGGTTGTGGAGGCAGCCGGCGCTGCCCTCACAAGCAGTGACGGCTGCCAACACAGCCGCTACCCATGCAGGTAGGCTGTGAGTAATAGCCACAACTGTGAATAACAGCCGTGTAACCTAAAATCGTATTTTGCCTTCCTTCGTGAATTATTGGCTTTTCGGATTTGTATATGGAATATTAATTCATACGAAATTTTAATTAATTACGAATTATATATATATATATATTGTAAAATTTTATATTTGATTTAATTTTTGTTGGAAATTGTATGTATACTTTTTAATCGTATATTCTTTCAATAGAAGAATAGTATGAATAGAATTGTTTTGAAAATAAAATAAAATGACTCGTAGAGAAAATTGGTAATTTTTAAGTTATTATTTGAAAATTATAGTTTTGATTTTTATATCAAATGGAAGATGAATTATATTTTAGTTGAATAATTTCATACTTTAAATTATTGATTGATTGGATTTAGTAAATCCTAACATTAGATTTTTTATTATGCCTGATCTACTTTAGATTGTTTTTATTCTTTTGGAAAAATTGGGATTTCTTTGAACTATAAGTCTTCCAGATGAGTTTGTATTATAAGTTAGTTGTTATTATTAAGTACAATCCTTAAGTTGACTAGGGTAGTGCACATGGTGTAGCATGGTGTTTAGACACCTGGTTTTGATGTACATTGACTTGATGTTCGTTTTGAAATGTGTAGTATTATATGTTGAATTTCTTGTGCACCTTGTCTACCTTAGTTTTGGGAACTTAGATTCCTTGTGTTATTTTTAGGGGAGTGGCTCTATGTGAGGGCCGAAACACAAAGTGGTGCCAGGGTAACTCATGTAGAGTTAGTAAGTCAATTGAAATTAAAACAAAACATTAGATTGATTAAAATCTTTAATTAGATTAATACGCCTCGCTTATAGACTCAAGGGCTAATTCAGTCTTGAGTATAAGTTGAGAAGACCTAGAATGGAAAATCGATATCTTGTTACTTTAAAAGATATTTGATTCTGCAACTGTTTGCATATGGGGCTGGGTTTCGTAAGAGGTTACGAGGGTAACCCAAGTTGGGGGCCGAAACCTAGGAAGAAACACCAGGGTAACCTATGCAACATTGTGATGACACTCCACCTAAAATAATAGATTACCTTTTGAACTTAGTATATTTGATTATCCTAAATCTAGAAGCATTGTAACCAATAAGTTAAGTACGTACTTGTGTCTAGGGTTTGTAGGTTATGTCTAGGAAACCTTATTACTATCTCCAAGCATGGGGGGTGGACCTACAAGTACCACATGGTTGGGTGGAATGTGCACCTTACTCCGTTGGGTCCCCAGTTCTTGATCGTGGCAACGAGAGCTTCATGGATGGAGAGCTCGTATTTGGATATATGTGTACTTCCTTAATTGTATCATTGGAAATCTTGTATTTGTAACATACCTCAATTGTTTATGAGGTGAACATTTGTAATATGTAATTGTAAACTATTATTTGATCTACCTCATCTGGAGAATGAGTAATTTAATGTCATTTCAAATGCAATGTAAGAATCTTATTTGAAATTTATACTTTCATGGATGGAATTCAAATGTTATGTAATGTTTACTTTTAAGTTTATGTTAACTAAATACATGCAATGCTAAATACTAAAGTCGTCTATGGGATTCTCAAGTAGTGTGTCGTCGCATAACTTAGAGAATGTATGCAACTAATAAAGTTAATATTAATACTTTAAGAAAAAAAATTATTACACTTTCGTAGACAATGCATCATTGTTTAGGTTACAAGATGGGGCATTACAGATTGGTATCAGAGCCAAGGTTCTAACACTAGACGCTCTTGGTAATTGTGAGCCTATTAGGTTTGACCTAGTTGTTAGACTATGTAGTATCATTTTCTGTTAGCCTTGGTTGTTTAGTATCTGAGACTCATTGTTGTTTTGTGTGTAGGATCATGCCTAGGCAACGTGGTAGAGGTGGTGGTAGAGGTCGAGGTGGAGGCCGAGGGCCAATCCCTCAGGTTACTCCCCCTTCAAGCCCTCATCAGAGTGTTCAGGCAGAACAGTTGGGTTTGTAGCTAGATCAGATGAATGAGGCACAAATTCCAAAACAATCAGGAGTAGAGGGATCACAGTTACACCCTTTACTAGAGGAGGTCCTAGCTTGACTTGGACCTAGATAGGAAGTTGATCAGGAGGTAGTTAGGGAGCATGATAGAACTCCTAGGAGGATTGTTAGTTCTGCAGAGCAGGATGCTATAGTGGCAGGGCATATGAGGATTTGTTGAGGGCACACCCTCCTACTTTTGATGGCACAGGAGGTGGTCTAGAGGCAAAGACCTAGTTATTGGACTTGGGTAGATGTTTTTCTATGCACCCATACAGTAGCAATACCCGAGCTAGATGCGCTATCATGCATCTGAGAGGATTCGCCTCTACTTGGTGGCAATTGGAGGAGCAGAAGCTCCACTTAGAGATTGGGTCAGTGTCTTGGGAGATGTTCCTAGAGAGGTTTAGAGCACGGTTCTTATCTAAACATTGGAGGCAATGACAGGTTGACAAGTTTCATGATTTACATCAGGTGGCTCTATCTGTGGAGCAATATGAACGTAGATTTTATGAGCTCAAGCAATATGTAGGAGTTGGAGATGATGAGGCGATGCTGGTATAACATTTTATTAGGGGTTTAAATGCCCGCATTAGTGGAGGAGTAAGAGTCTTCAAACCGAAGACTATGGAAGTTGCAGTGGAGAAAGTGTGCATAGTGGAAGAGAATCTGGTTTTAGCATTGGGTGGACATACAGGTGTCCAGATAGGCAGCACTCCTATAGCAGGTACTAGTCCACGGGGTGGTCAGATACTAACAGGAGGTTCCTTTAGGAACCGATAGACACCCGCTAAGGGTGGACAACAACAATAGCATAGTCCTCAGAAGAATAATAATTCACAGCCTCAGCAGGGTAACAATTTTCGGTCTCAACATGGTGGTGGTTGGTTTCAGAATGAGAGAAATCAGAGTGGGTAGCAAGTTCAACATGATCATTCTGATTAGCCTACACAGAGTTTTCAGTTTGCAGTTAGTGGAGGTAGTTTTCCATGGTCTAGTGTACCTCCAGGTGATAAAAGATTCAAAAGGAGTATGGAATGTTTTACTTGTGGCCAACAGGGTCACATTGCTCGTCAGTGTCCTCAGAAGGGTACTTCTGGGTTCAGTCAAAGACCAGCGGCTTCAGAGTTGACCATAGGAGATGCAAGTAGGTCGCATAGGGTGTTTACCGTGGTGGATAACCACTAGGTTAAGCACCAGGGTGCAGTTGGAGAGGTTCCTGGTGGAGGACTGGCATCGTTCTTTGGAAACCGTAAATTTCTTTCTACGTTAGGAGTTGATCCTCAAGGGTCGAAACATTGACCGGGTACAGATCCAGAGGGATCCTAGTGGCAAGTCTTCTATTTCTTGGGAGGACATATTCTAGATGAGTGTGCTATCTATTTCTGTATACAGGCTTCCTAGAGTAAGCCTGATCCTAGGGAGGGAGGATGTAGTACCCCTCCATTTTGCATATGTTTTATGTTAGCATGTTTTCACATTGATAGACCTTGGTACTTTGTTTTGGTGTATTGATCGCTAACTTTAGAGCGATAGTGGATTTATTTTGTGATATGATGATACATTTTATGGTGGTAATTATTTTTGACATGCTTTATATTAGCATAGTTGTTTACTTCAGATGTTACTGTTATATGTATGTTTATGGTAGATTAATTGTTATTTATTTTGTTAGTTGATGTGATGTGTATTGGTGTGGAGAATGGAGTTGCATCACTCGCTCGTGAGTGCCCTATGATTTCCGTGATTTTCTCCGCACGGTGTGTTTGAAACATGAATTATATATATATATGCATGTTATTGTCTAATTGTAGGATTGCAGGTACATGACACTGACTCCACCTAGTTACTCAAGTCTGAGTGTGTCAAGACTCAACGGAAATGTTGATTGGGAGGTAGTAACAAGGTTCTTCTTAGTCTAGTCTTAAACCCAGTCACAGTATGTCGTCAGTTTAAGTCTGGTGTCTTTGGTGGTCTCATTTGTGCTTGATTGGTTTATTTATTATGAAAGACAAATTTCGTAATTTAATGATAGATTATTATTCTTTTAATTTAATGTTTATTAAATTAATTTTAAATGTTGAAAATAAAGCTTTACATTTTATTTATTTAATTAATTAGTTTATTTGGTTAAGTAATTTAATCACTGAGATTAAAATTATTTAATTAAATTAAAGTTACTTTAATTGTGTGAATAGATTTAATTTAAATTAATTGTTTTGTGGGAAATGGTATTTTAATTGTTAAATAAATAAATTAAATAAGGAAAAGGGAAATTGTATTTTGAAATTTGAATTCTTTAAATTCTTTAAATGAATGAATTCTTAATAAGGAAGAAGAAAAGAATCATCCGAGAGGTGGTTAGAAGATATTTTCTTCTTGACATGTGTGGTAGTTAAATTAATTGCTTCCTATTGAGGATTCTCTTAGAAGATATTATGTGTTTTGGGGAAAACAAAAAATTACTTCACGGGAAATGAAAAGAACAGGGTTCTGCTAAAAAAAATATTGATTTGTGTAATTTTGCGACTTCCTCTATGATTTACAAAATATTTCTGCAAGTAGTCTTGGAATTGTCTCTGTTTAGTATTTGTTTTCTTCTCGATATTGGTTTTCTGGAGCAGCTTTGGAGGATTGCATGCAACATGCAACAAAGTTTCTCTTCTGCAGCCAAGATTTATTTTCAAAGCTTTTGGAGTACAGGTATTTTCCTGTGTATTTTAATTTGTCTACTTTGGAAAAGATTGTCTGTGTAAATAAATTTAATATTACCTATAGAAGAAATTTTATTTTGTTAAAATCCTTGTTCTTCTCAGTTAAATTATTTACTGTAATCTTTCTGTAAGGATTTGTGATTTATGTGTTAATTTCTGTGTTAATTTCAAGAAAACATGGATGTGTAGAGAAATCAGGGAAAACAAAAAAAGAGATTCAAAAGAAAACATCTGTAGATTTTTTATAGTCTCTGTAGAAAATAATTTTAGTAAATAATTGTGTGGGAAATCATTTATTTAGAAAATGAAATTGAAACCTCTAGGAATAAATTAGAACTTGTTGGGGAAAAAATTGTTGTACTATTAAATTTCTCAATTTTTCGATGAAAACCCCTGTTGAAAGTAATTCCCTGATTTAATATTTTATCTATCATTTTAATTGTATATATATATATACCATCATATATAAATTGAATTGTGAGAATTTTATTTTGAAATTCGTGGTTGTCGCCGTATAGGAGGAATTGGGAGTTTTATTAAAAATAAACAAAATTATAAGAAATCAAAATTTTCGTCATTTATTTTTTTAAAAAAATTGAGTTTGAAAGGGGGTCGCAGGCTAGGGTTACCCCACAGCTGCCCCACACAGGGCATTGGTTGTGGAGGCAGCCGGCGCTGCCCTCACAAGCAGTGACGGCTGCCAACACAGCCGCTACCCATGCAGGTAGGCTGTGAGTAATAGCCACAACTGTGAATAACAGCCGTGTAACCTAAAATCGTATTTTGCCTTCCTTCGTGAATTATTGGCTTTTCGGATTTGTATATGGAATATTAATTCATACGAAATTTTAATTAATTACGAATTATATATATATATATATTGTAAAATTTTATATTTGATTTAATTTTTGTTGGAAATTGTATGTATACTTTTTAATCGTATATTCTTTCAATAGAAGAATAGTATGAATAGAATTGTTTTGAAAATAAAATAAAATGACTTGTAGAGAAAATTGGTAATTTTTAAGTTATTATTTGAAAATTATAGTTTTGATTTTTATATCAAATGGAAGATGAATTATATTTTAGTTGAATAATTTCATACTTTAAATTATTGATTGACTGGATTTAGTAAATCCTAATATTAGATTTTTATTATGCCTGATCTGCTTTAGATTGTTTTTATTCTTTTGGGAAAACTGGGATTTCTTTGAACTATAAGTCTTCCAGATGAGTTTGTATTATAAGGGAGTTGTTATTATTAAGTACAATCCTTAAGTTGACTAGGGTAGTGCACATGGTGTAGCATGGTGTTTAGACACCAGGTTTTGATGTACATTGACTTGATGTTCATTTTGAAATGTGTAGTATTATATGTTGAATTTCTTGTGTACCTTGTCTACCTTAGTTTTGAGAACTTAGATTCCTTGTGTTATTTTTAGGGGAATGGCTCTGTGTGAGGGCTGGCACACAAAGTGGTGCCAGGGTAACTCATGTAGAGTTAGTAAGTCAATGGAAATTAAAACAAAACATTAGATTGATTAAAATCTTTAATTAGATTAATAAGGCTTTCTTATAGACTCAAGGGCTAATTCAGTCTTGAGTATAAGTTGAGAAGGCCTAGAATGGAAAATCGATATCTTGTTACTTTAAAAGATATTCGATTATGCAACAGTTTGCATATGGGGCCGGGTTTCGTAAGAGGTTACGAGGGTAACCCAAGTTGGGGGCCAGAACCTAGGAAGAAACACCAGGATAACCTATGCAACATTGTGATGACACTCCACCTAAAATAACAGATTACCTTGTGAACTTAGTATATTTGATTATCCTAAATCTGGAAGCATTGTAACCAATAAGTTAATTATGTACTTGTGTCTAGGGTTTGTAGGTTATGTCTAAGAAACCTTATTACTATCTCCTAGCACAGAGGGTAAACCTACAAGTACCACATGGCTGGGTGGAACGTGCACCTTACTCCGTTGGGTCCCCAGTTCTTGATCGTGGCAACGAGAGCTTCATGGATGGAAAGCTCATATTTGTATATATGTGTACTTCCTTAATTGTATCATTGGAAATCCTGTATTTGTAACATACCTCAATTGTTTATGAGGTGAACATTTGTAATATGTAATTGTAAACTATTATTTGATCTACCTCATTTGGAGAATGAGTATTGGAATGTCATTTCAAATGTAATGTAAGAATCTTATTTTAACTTTATACTTTCATGGATGGAATTCAAATGTTATGTAATGTTTATTTTTAAGTTTATGTTAACTAAATACATGCAATGCTAAATACTAAAGTCATCTATGGGATTCTCAAGTAGTGTGTCGTCGCATAACTTAGAGAATGTATGCAACTAATAAAGTTAATATTAATACTTAAAAAAAAAAAAATATTACACTTCTGTAGACAATGCATCATTCTTTAGGTTACAAGATGGAGCATTACATAATCAACCTGTTTTTAGTAGAAAACTAGGGTCTTTCAGATAGTTTATTGTTGTAAAGGTGTTTTTGGGATCATATAAACTATTACCTATTATAAGAATCAATAACCTTGACTAAATTTTTAATTAAGATTTCATAGTATTATCAAAATATTGGTTGACTAATATGTAAAGGGGAGAAGAAATCTCACTAGTATAGAAACAATAGTATATGATTAAAGAAACTACTAAAAACTACATATAAATGACTAAACATGATCATGTGACCATTAGTAGTTTATTGCCAATCATTTACAACATGACTGAACTGATGACTAAACCATTTTTAGTCATTTATTTTTTGTTTTGATTGATCGATTTGGTAGTATATTTAGTGGTTGATTTAGTCATTGATTGTTGTAATCTGGTCACTTATTTAGTCATTTTTCATTCATTGATATACTTAGTCGTTGATTTAGTCATATTTTATTCACTGATATATTTAACTGGTCACTTATTTAGTTATTGATTTAGTCATTGATTGTTGTAATCTAGTCACATATTTAGTCATTTTTTATTCATTGATATTAGTCATTAATTTAGTCATTGATTGTTGTTAATTAGTCACTTATTTAGTCATTTTTATTCACTGATTTTTGTGCATTGGTAGTGTATTTAGTCATTAATTTTAATCATCACTTTGATCAATTTGGTAGTATATTTAGTCATTTTTATTCACTAATTCACTAGTCATATATTTAGTCATATTTTTTCACTTTTCACTAATTTATGTCAATTGGTAGTATATTTAGTCAATTTAATTATTAATTGACATCAATTAATAGTATATTTAATCATTTTAATTGACTAATATTTGAGGATTTAAACATAAAACACAAAAATACACATCAATCATCAATTGCACACAATAAGAAAACCATTGAGAAGGTAAAATCACCGAACTTTATTAAAAGAAAGGTGTTCTTACAACTTGCACAAGTCTGAAATATCTATCTTGCTTGAAAAATGCTTAGAAATAGAGTGTTACAATTTTTATTTTTAGTCACAAGATTGAAATTCTGAGTTACAATGCACAAAAATGACAAGAAAGAAACTTCTACAAAAAACTTTTGCAATGATAGAAACACATGCTTGGAGCCCTTCAATGCGAGAACATGCCCCTTTCATCTCTTAAAACTTCTACAATGTGGGAAATCTTCTTGGAGCAAGCTATAATGTGTAGAATCCAAGAAGAAGAGTGTTGATCGTGTCTCACATTTGAAGCTCTCTCCTTCAATACAGTCAACAATAACCCTAGAATATTTCCTCCTTTATATGCAACAACCATCTGATATGAGCAACAAGGTGCCACCTTTTCTACCATGAATGAAGTTATGCCTCAATACAACCAACAAAATTACTATTAGTCTCAATTCAAAAAGAATAAAAGTGCATTGTATATTACAAGTTTACAAATGCAAGTCCAAACACAGTAGAAAGATAAATCAACTAAAAAATTGTAGCCTTGTCAACAAATTCCTTAAACATAGTGTTCAACATAGGCCTAAAATATGCATATTGAACCCTTGATTTCAGAACCTTGTTCAAAGTTTAAGAAAGGTGATACACAGATTATAGAATAAAGTTGACATTATAGAATGAAGGCTATGAACACTAACCAAACTGGAACAACATTATCAACAAAAATTTCTTAAAAACCAAGCCCAAGAATGCCATCAGACTTTAACAAAAAAATGTCAACCCTGGTTCATGTGTTGTCTCAATAAAGACTTGCACCATGAAAGAATCCAATTATACATAAATTCCAAATTAAGTTGACGAGAAAAGATCTTTGATATCCAACTAGGAAGCCTTAACATCCAAAAATTACAAACCTGATGTTTCACAACAAGTTTCCCAACTGTGAAATCATCTTTACTTAAGAAACCATATATTGATCCACTACCATATTGGATGTCACAAGATTCTCCTTCACAAACAACAAATGATATATATTAATTGTTTAGAAACTTCCTTAATATCCCCATGTAATCAAACTAAACTAAGTGAGGTTGAGGGTTTGAAGTAGAGTACCATATTCTTGGTATGTGCTTGACTCTAATGACTTGTATCTTGAATAAAAATAGCAAGCTATCTACACTGTAAAATCATTGTTAGAAAAGTAACCATAAAAATACTCTAATTAAAATAATCATTCTAGATATTTCAAGACAAGATATTTCAATTAATTTCTAAGAGAGATAATTTAACTATCCAAACAACCATAAATCTATTTACTGTATATAATTTCCTAGAATTCAAAATTTGAATAAATGAAACTAACCATAATTACCAAAGATTTGACACCAAAATATACCACATGCCCCTTTCATCTCTTAAAACTTCTACAACATGGGAAATCTTCCTAGAGTAAGGTGTAACATGTAGAATCCAAAAAGGAGAGTGTTGATTAAGTCCCATATATGAAGCTCTCTCCTTCAATGCAGTCAACAATAAACCTAGAATATTTTCTCCTTTGTATGCAATGTGCCATTTGATATGAGCAACAGGGTGTTACCTTTTCTGCCATGAATGAAGTTGTGCCTCAATACAACCAACAAAATTACTACTAGTCTCAATTTATAAAGAATAAAAGTGCATTGTATATTACAAGTTTACAAAAGTAAGTCCAAACTGATGCAGGAGCATCTAGTGGTGTAAGGGCAATCTTGCATCACCCAAAAATAGTTAAATTTCAAGTTTCTCAGTTTTTAGATGTTTTTACATTTTTGGATACCCTTTTCATCATAATGAAATTCCCAATTTATGGTTTTTATTTTCTATTCCTGGGCTAAAAGATATTGCAGTTTTAGTTCCCAGATTTGCACCTGAAAAATCTTCTAAGTTAGATTTGAGGCACTTAGAGTTCCCGGAATGGCCCCAAAACTTTCTAAAATCACGTGAAGTAGATTTTG
>VDFB02165666.1:0-19840 GCA_007258455.2 Sequoia sempervirens | reverse complement strand
GCATACCCAAGAGGTCTTCTTGGTTACTTGACATAAATTCTTCATGTGATAACTCTTGAGAAGTTGGGTCAGCTTTATCCATCACCAAATCTTCAACATGATTAGGTACAAACACATCTGAAACATCATAAACATCATCACTCTGATAAGTGGTCGAACCATTATTATAAGTTGATTTAATGACACCGCCAAAATTACCCTCAACATGCTCTTCATTAGTGAACTCACCGCACACAATAACTCTACTAAAACCTTATGTGAAGTCATTAGTCTTAGAACCATCACTGGGTGAATCCAAATTAGGAATCAACGCTACTATTTTTTTCTTTTTGCCAAATCGATCCTCATCATTACCAATTACATGCAAGCCTAAGGGATTGTTTTGGGGCTCTACCACACACTCCTCATATATAAAGGTATCTTCTTCAATCTTGCAGTCATCTTGATGTGACATACATTGCACCTTGTTTGTGCCATCATCAAAGCTTGTTGGCTGATTTTTTTCTTCCACGTGCTTACTTGTGAGCTACAAACCACAAAAATGCACTTCTTCTATCTCTGGCCCTTCTTCAACGACAAATTCTTATTCTTCTTTCATCGTTCTTCTGATGTACTTGACCACACCCAATTTTCCAGGTTTCGGTATCACAACACAATTCAAGGAGTCAAAAGAAACTGTGTTTTTAAACCCTGTCATGCCTTGATACTCTTCAAATATTTGGGAAGCCTCGTGCTCATATTGCCTCTTGATTTTTTCTCCAACTCTACTGAAATCCATTGTGATAACTTTGAATTTTACTGTTCTACCAATAGGCTGGCAAGAACTTTAGCTCTAATACCACTGAAATATCTCCCTTAGTTTTTTCCCGAATTTTTAGTACATAACACTTCACTCGTTAACGTTAGCCTAAGAAAGATAACAAGCTGAAAATAACCCTTCATGTTCTGTTCACATAGATCCTAGAGTGGGCAAGGTGAGAGCATACAGTGTAAGGGGATCTGTTAGCAATAAATTGAAATGTTGGAAGTACAAATTATGATATTGGCATCAAGTTGACCAATATATAAAATAGAAAATGCTTAGGCGACAAGCCAACTCTTCCACTTTTCAACAGGCTTAAAAAAAAATGAAATGTAAAATGCTTAGGCGGCAAGCCAATCTCTTCCACTTTTCAGTGGGTAACAAAATCAAAAAACAACTAGGCGACAAGCCAGTCTCTTCCACTTTTCAGTGGGAATGAGAGCACAAGTACAAAAATGAAAGAGTTGATTAGTACTACTAAAAACAACATTACAATATAGAGTCTTATACAATGTATCATTAGATAACTTAGCAATATGAAGGCCCAAGTAATAGATAATCATCTCCATGATATCTACAAAGATAAGCATCAAGAAATTAAGACGAAATACTAAAATTAATAGGTCTGATATAAAATGGTAGTGTTCTGATTTTCTAATCAGCAAGCCTGAAACTCCATCAAACACTCATAACTTCCTCAATACTCCTCTGAATGGCCTCAAGTTGAATGCAAATGGCATTTAAGGCCTAGGCGTCCAAGTACAAGCAACTAAAGTCCACCAAACAACTCTAATTATTTTTGCATGCATCCCAATGCACCCCAAACAAGGAAATAGGGCACCCTGAGGAGGGCAACCAGCAACAAAAATCAGGTTCTTCTAAAAATATGAGATTCTAGGCAAGTGGGCGCCTAGAAACAAGGATCCAAAAAGCCAACACCCACAAAAATCCGCCAAGTCTTCGGAACGGTATGAGCAAGAATGTGAGTCACTAAAAATATTCCTAGAAAACATCAAAGTCACACCAAACTGAAATCACCAATGTAGCCATCACCATTGAAGCTCAATCTACAACCTTTGAGTGAAGAAGCAGTCACTGATCAGCAAGGAGTTGTCTCTCAAACTTGAAACTGATGAAGAAATTAGGAGGCATCTCAACCTCGAAGCAAGAGTCTAAATAAATTTCAGCAACACTTCGTCATGAAAAGATAATGGATACCAAATGGAGAGGAAAAACACTGTATTTATAGATTTTCAACCCCAAGAATTCAAACTTCTCTTCCCTCCAAAGAGGGACTCGCAAATAAGAGGAATAAAATAATACATATTAAACTCATTGCTTGAGAATTGTGGTGTCCACTTTACCTTAGGATAAAATATAACTTAAAACATTTCAATCTCCAATTAGGCGTCCAAAACGGTCCAACTTTTAAACACAACTTCAAGTCATAACGCCTAGACATGGGGTCCAAAAGCAATATTGAAATATGGTGTGAGTTAAGTTATAAAACTTTCCTATTTGAGATCCAAGAATGCTAGAGAAGCCACTGCCAAAATAGAATTGCCCCATTGCCAAAATTAGAAACTGTGTGCTGAGTTGCTACTCGATTGCATTGCCAAAAATAGTAGTCACTAAAAATAGCATATTGTTAACAATACTAAGTGACTCGAAACTCCATTTGAGCACAAACCGGGCAGTCATTGTAACTTACTAAAAATAGTAAGTCGAAAAATATCCTCTTATTGAAATGCATGTCATGCCCTTCTCAAGATCTATGAAAAACCCATAAAGACCCAAAAGACAAACTACCAAACTCTTGCATGCAACCCCTAAAAACTCTGAAGGAAGCCTCCTAGAAAATAGGAAACCCTAATTTTGCCTCCAACTAGCCTATTGGCCTCCGGAAATAGGCTAACGTTCACTAGAAAGCGTAGGGCTAAAAATGGGGACATTATGCGATGCTTCTCTTAAGTCAATATTTTGTATCATAATGTGATAATTTGATCCTTAATGCAAACCCATGATGCCTCATACAATAGCTTTCAAGAACTAATGCCACTCTTCCCATTTTGTGACTTGCTCTTTATTAAATGTAGTCTTAGAATAGTTAGGTTGATGTGTTTTTGGATGAAGGTATTTAGAAATGAATAATACAAGGTTCTACATGGGCCCTATTGGGATAGTGGGAGAGAAAGCTGCAAGTTGTTGGCTAGCTTGTACATTCTTGTTTATGAATAAATGGATCTTTGTAGTTCTAGATTTTGACTTGAAGGCAGTGTAATGTGCCATTCTAAAATTCCTTTTTTTCTTTTTCTTAAATAAATAATCCTAATTCATAATACTTGAATAATTAATTATAAATATTAATTTAACCTTAAACTTATAATTTTGATTATTATATACTTCAGATTTAAAGCTTATAATATAACTCTGAAAATATAAAACCTATTCTTTATTCTTCGTTGTAATCCTTCTTCCAATTTGCATCTCTTTTTATAAATTTCTTTGAAATGTTTCCAATTTCTACCAAAGTTAGGGTTTTTGTCCACTAACTTGACAAGAGAGATTAAGGGTTTTTGTCTTTTAATTTCTGATCTTGAGGGGTTTTGTCCTCAGGTTGTTGAATCCTTAGTTCATATTTCACAAGGAAAATAATTAATGTCTCCACAAAAAAATTGTTCCTCTTTTTCTTGATCTTATCTTCCTTTGTATTCCGTTTCTATTTAATTGACATGACAGTTCATTTCAAGCCTTTTGACCCTTTCATTAACTTAATTAATTTGCAGTTTTAATGATATTGCTTATTTATCCTTGATCGCTCCTTTTACTATCATAGGTGATTGGTGGTGATAATTAAATTCCATGTTATGAGGACAATCATCTATTTTCTATAGTTATCCTTGGTGTTTATGTTTTATTAGCAACCCACCTATGATTTACTAACGTGCAAATCATTTCTAGATGGGGACATCATAGTCCACCCTTCCGAAGATTGCTTGTCCTCAAGCAATTTTAAATTGGGCTGATCAAAGATGTTTTCTCCCTCCCATGTGACATCCTCCAAAGGCATATTCTTCCACTTAACCAAATATTTTGTAATAACTTTATTTCTTAACTTCCTTTCTCTCATGTCAATGATTGCTTTGAGTTCCAAAATCAATTTACTTGCATCATCAAGTGGGGGTAACTCTAGACATAGCATAATATGTTGTCTTAGCACTTTCTTGAGACGAGATATGTGAAGACATTGTGAGTTCTATTGTTTGCTAGTAATTCCAACTCATAGGCTATCTCTCCTACCCTACGCATAATCTTACAAGGTCTATAAAATTGT
This sequence comes from Sequoia sempervirens, assembly GCA_007258455.2. NCBI lineage: Eukaryota > Viridiplantae > Streptophyta > Pinopsida > Cupressales > Cupressaceae > Sequoia > Sequoia sempervirens. Next base: position 15,704 of record VDFB02165666.1, on the reverse strand, counting down.
GGCTTGAGCTTCTTTGCACCACTTCCCTCAAGGGAAGGTTGCTTATAAGGTTGTAACCTTAGGAAAACCAAGTCTCCAACTTCTAATGTTGTTTCCAACTTATGGCGATTAAAATACATATTTTGTTGATTTTGGGTCTGTTGTAAGTTCTCTTTGAGTGCATTTAAAATATCCATACTTTACTGTACTAAGTCTCTAACACCAATGACTCTACTATCTGCAAGAATAAAATCCACAAATGATAATGCATCATAACCATATTGTGCTTTGAAGGGTGTCATACCTATCGACATATAGTGAGTGGAGTTGTAACAATACTCCCCAAAATGAAGCCATTTAACCCATGTTGTTTGTTGCATTGTAACATAATTCCATAAATACCCTTCAAGCCCTTTATTCACAATTTTTGTTTGCCCATCTTTTTGTGGGTGATAGCTAGTGTTTGGAGTTAATTGTGTCCTTGTCAACCGAAAAAGTTATTGCCAAAATAAACTAAAAAATCTACAATCTGTGTCACTCACAATATTTGTAGGCAGCCCAAGTAGTCTAAACACCTCTCTAAAGAATAAATCAACCACTTTTGGGGCTCTATATTTGGAAGATATGACATTAAAGTGAACATACTTAGCGACTATATCCACGACCACAAAGATACAATCATTTCCTTGTACTTTCGAAATACTCGTGATGAAGTCCATTGAAATACTTTCCCATTTTTTATTTAGAATTGATAGGGGCTGTAACAAACCAACTAGAAATGTATGTTCCACTTTGTTTTGTTGACAATCCATACATTCACTGACATGCTTCAAGACATCCCCCTTGAGGCCCTTCCGAGAAAATATTTCTCTCAATTGTCTATATTTTTTATAGTACCCTTGATGATTGGCCAAAGGGGTATCATGATATGCTCTCAAAGTCCTTTCTTTCATCTTTAATCTTGGATTAGATATATTCATTCCTTATAGAGAATGAATTCCTCAACTACCATGTACCTATTGTCTTGCAACCTGCTTTCCAATATGTTATTAGCCAATGTATCTTTGGCATACTCTACTAATTTAGAAGTTTTCCAATCAACAAAAATATCTACATCATAGATCATAAAGAAGCCCTTCAAGATAAATCATATGTAATGTCCCCTTTTCAAGAAAAAATGATTTATGAACAATTAGCCTAGTTTATGAGTTTTCCCATAGGCTAATTGGTGAGTAAGGGAAAACTCCAAAGTTCTTGGTGAGCACATGTTCAATTTAGCAGAGTTGTTATTCATGGCAATGAGTTAAGTTGGTGGTGTAGAGCCTCGTGATGCTTTTAGAATGGATTTTTGACTTTTTGGGAGCTCTCCAAACTTCTTGGAGGAGCAAGCTATTTTTAGTAAGTCACCTAACTGCTTCAATTCATCATCCTAACACCTTAGGATCACTTTGGTATGTTTAGAATTACCTAATTATATCGTTTGGGTACTTTCTGCAACTTAGGTAAATTATCGAGTTATTAATTAATTATTCACTTAAGTTGTCTAATGTTGAAATATTAAAAAGAAAGCTTAGGGTAGTAATTCATCAAAAAGGTGTTAAATTGTGTTTCATTTTGGACGCTTAGGCTTGGGGGTCTTTTGCTCATGAGAAATATTATTTAATTCGCAAAAAAGTCTTAGGGAAAAATAAACTATTATATTTTTATTATTATTATTTCCCTTTGGAAAAGTTATAAAAGGAGGTTGTGAGCTCATTTGGAGGGTTAGCCATGATATTTTATTTGCTTTTGCAGATGGAGAGAACTTGTGCTCTTCAAATTTCTTGAGGACGAAAACCCTCTTGAAATACTGGTTTTAGGGACGAAAACCTCCCTAGTTGGTCTTGGTAGTTTCATACAAAAGCCACAATTACCCCTGAAAGTGAAACTTTTATAGTATGGAGTTGAAGATAAGTATTTTTGATGTGTTGCAAATTGCTAAATTTTTAAGTGTTTGTATTTCTCAATGGTTTAAAGAGAGATTTTGGAAGTCTAGACAAGGGCCACAAATTCTAGTTGTTGGTTGTACCCTTAGCAGGTCATACCATTGGCTTGGTTATACTAGTTGGTATTAATTCATTTGGAGTTTATTTCATGTCTTTGCTATTTAAAAGTCTATCTAATAAATCCTTTGGAGTTGTACAATTATGAAAGGATAGAGTTTTAGGTTTTAATTGTTGCTCCAAACATTGTTGGATTGTACTATGTTGGGAAAGGGGTGTTGGAATATAGCAGTTGGAGCGCTTCATTATGAGTGCTTAAACACCACTCATGGGTAGTACTTTGATCATGGAATGTAAGTTTGGCCCTCTTGAGCATGGGATTTTTGACATGTTTTGATGACAATTAATCTTTTCTTTTGTTGTTCTTGTTGCATTAGCAATGAAATACTTATTGTTAGACTTGCAACATGTTTAGTTTCTATCTTTGTATATTGCTTATGACATTTAAGGTATCTAGTGGTAGATTGAGTGTGTTTGGAGAAGCCTTTCAATTCTTGGTTGATGGGTGGATGTGTTGGGCCTGATTGTGTGAAGTTTTGGAGTGTTACCTTGGTTATACAGAGCTGTGGTAGAGAGTTATTAGTTGCATCAGACTTGGTTTGGATTATAAAACAATTGTAATATAATGTTTCAAGGCGTGTGTTAGCACCATTGCATCTTTATATAAATCTATGATCGATTTGAAGATTATTGGGCATGAGGTGGAGTTTCTAGGCAATATTCCTTGCTATCCAAAATTGTTGCAGAATGCTACAAAGTGTTATCAGACCTACACCAACTTTCTTCATCATCCATTCAAGGTATCTCATTGACATTTCATAGTTGAGTTGGGTTTTTCATGATATTTGGCTCTATTTGGGAGTGTTAAAACAATTTTGTTATCATCAACACTTTATACCAACAATTATTTTGCTTTCTTGGTGTTTATAATGCATATGAACCAACTTTTTAATACTTCAAATGGTTATATGGCGAAGAGTTGTCATTTCTATGCATTTAATATTGTAAACACTGGATGGTAGTACTGTCAGTGGGTTTGTACAATGTTCATTGATGTATGTACTTACCCCATTGAACAATTGGTTACATTTGTAATTTGCTTACCCATTGCATAAGTTGAAGTGCCCTTGTTTTCCCATTGAATAAGTGGATGTTTTGTAATCATACTCTGCTGAATAAACATGTAGTTTTCTTTCAATATTGTATTTATAGTCCACTGAATAACTGAGAATTGGTTGGCTTGTTGGCTTGTTGTCTAGTGCATTTCTCTTTCATTTGTAGCATTCAAGTTAATTGTATAATTCTGAACATTGTATTCTCTCACCTTGCTCATCTCGAGAACTAGGTGATCAGAAAGTGGAAAGAATGTTGCATTGCATCTTACTTTTAACTGGAAGTTATTTTCAAAAAAATAAATAGGGGTGTATATTATAGTGGTATCAAAGCTAGTGATCTTGCTAGCATGTTGGGAACCTAAACCTTGCTGTAGATTCTTCAGTTGCTTAATATTGTTTCAACAATTGTGTGTCAATTTGGAAGCTAACAATTGATGAAGAATTTTTTTTTTATAAGAATCCAAGTGAAACAACTTGCATCTGTTGAATGACAGTGGTTATTCTTTAGTTTCAATAGTTATTTTACAATACTTAGTAGCTACAAATTCAATAGTTTCATATATGAGATTTGATTCCACTTTCTTGTGAATCATGGTTTTAGAATTGGGAGAGAAGCTTTTTAGTATAGGTAAGAGACTTGAACACCTACCTTAGTTAAAGGATGAATTACTTCACATTTTGGATAATTGGAGAGTTGTTTATCAATGATAGATCTACTTGATTCTTGGAGTTGCAAATTGTTGTGATCCCTACTATGAATTCTTTGATTAAGCATGTGTTTATGAAACACCCAAATGAATAAAAGTTGCAATTATTTCTTACATTAGTGAACTTACAAGTATAATAGATCCCAAAATCTTGTACAATGATGACATAATGGAGTAGGTATTTCAGCTGATTGTAGAGAGTTTCCATGGTTTGGATGCTACTAGACATCCTTCTTTCGCCAAGAGAGTAAGAATTTTGGAAATTGTTGCAAAGATTAGAGCTTGTGTGGTGATGCTTGATCTTAACTGCGATGATCTAATACTCCAAATGTTCAACTATTTCTTTATTGTTGTAAAAAATGTTCTTGTTGAGAATATTATAACAGCCATGCAAAAAGTCATGTCTTTGATGGTCAATGAGAGTGATGACGTACCACATCCACTCTTATTAGTTTTATTGGCTAATATGAGGAAGGATTATCAAGATTATTTATCAATTGCAAAGGTGTTAGTCGAAATGGTTGTTAACCAACATGAAGAAAAGTTGAAACCATATATGGCAATGGAGCATGAGGAAGAGGATGTGAAGTTCACAACAATTGTTTTTGAAGTAGAGCGTAAATGCAGACAAAATGAACATTCAAGGCTCTCTTGTGTAATAGAAAATGCCATATTTCAAGAGGCATGTGGAGTGAAGCATCAAAATGAATCTATTGGAGGCTTTGCTGCTATTAATGATGAAGTTTAGCTCACTAAAAAATCAAGAACAACAACTAGTGATGAGCACATATATCACTAAAGTAATGACAATTTAGAATTTGAGGGGGAATTTCCCATGAAGAAAGTGTTCAAGATTGATTTCCAAACAAAATCCAATGAGGGAGAGCTCAAAGATGATCCAAAAGAAAGTGAAGCCTATTGAAGAGACACGTGAGCCTTTATTGTGTGAAGAACAAAGTTACTTTGCTGATTTAGACAAAAGGCCTAGAGAATTGCAAGAATTGAAGATTCAACTTTCGGTTACATAAGAGAAAGTAGTGCGGGTTTTGAAAAAAATTGACAACATACACAAATTCATGAAAGATCTTATTTGGAATGCCCAAGTTGAGAAGAGATATAAAGGCATTCAAGGAGGATCTACCCTTGCTGATTTGCAAACAGTCAAAGACGCTTTGAAAATAATTAAATCAAATTACCTACAATTGTTGTTAGACAAGGATCATATCATCAATTTTATAGAAGAGACCCTCGATGCATTGAGAAGAAAAGAGAAAGAAGTTGGTGAGCTCACCTTCAAGCTTAAAAAGAAGAAGAAAAGCAATCATTTGAAAGTGTCCAAATGACACTTCTAGAAGCAAAGAATCAACTTGATGTCACAGAGCAATTTGGAAAGCAAGAGAATGAGGAAAGGGAAAAAGAAATCAACCAAGTAATTGAAGAGCTTGATAGCCTTTAAGAGGATTTTTATTTAGAACATTTTTCAAAAGAAATTAAAAGTTGCATGCACAAGGTTGGATCAATAGGAAGATTGGTTTGAGCTCGAGGATAGAAATAATTTTCAGCTCGTTGATAACCCATTGTTTGAGATGGATGCAAAGTCATCTTTTGATAATCCACTTTTTGTGGTGAATGTTGAGATACTTCCTACTTCTAGTAACACGGGTGATGACAATAACAGGATATAGGACCTAGGTGTGGTGCTCAAACACGAAGTGGCGCCACATGATTTTCTTAAGGGGCCACCAAAGATTGTTGATGTTATGCAAATGAAGAGGGATTTCCCCCATTATCAGTTTCTTGATGAAACAAAGAAAAATAAAATCCTAAGTTTAAAGTGTAAAACCTAGGATTCAAATTTTCATTGGATGGGGTCTTTTTCTAATGTTTCATTAAGATGGAGATCAACAAGGTGTTTAGATTGACTTTCAAGTATGAAGGTGATCCAATTAGACTTGGATCTGTATCTTTTAGGGTCTTGGAATGAATTACAATTGATTTTCCTTGATTAAACTAATTAGACTATGTGCCCAAATATGAAAATTGCAAGATTTTGACAATTTGTAGAATGTAATAGAGATTTGCAATCAGGTTTGGGAAGGGCAGAGTGTTGTGTACCTGTCCTAAAAATTTGGTGTTGGTATGAATATGAGGACAGTCGCCCAAGGGCATCTGGGTCTTTGTATGTTGTTTTTGAAATTGTCTTTGCAGTCCTTTGATGTTAGATATGAGATCCTTGTTTCCACTTGCAAACTTGTCAGATCACTGTAGTATAATTCTATAGGTGAGTTTTCATGAGTTGACAAGGTGTAGGGATTTGAATGCAACAATGAATAAATGATCTTCAATCTTCATTCAATTCTCTCCAAACCTAAAATCTACACATTCACAAAGATAAGAAATGTTGTGTCATTTAGGGGCTTGCCTCAGTCAAACCCCATGTTAGTGCTTCCACAGTCCACTATGGAAATGTCAATTATAGGTATGATAAATTATAGCAAGGAATGATAAATCAACAAAGTGTTGCAACTCACCATCCTTCAATGGCTTTCTTGAAGGAATGAAGTCATGCACATTACTTTAAGGTTTTGGATCTTGTTTACTTGATTACTTGAATTTCTTGAGGACCTACAACAAGGGTTAGCCTTCACAAAAATGATAACATAAACATGCATAATACTCACATAAGATTTGACATGATATTTGGATCTTGAATTGCTGCAATAAATCACTGAAATGTTGCTCTTGACTGCTCTTGACTTGCTCTTAACAATAATTCTTGCTCAATATTTTTCGTTAGATTTGAAATGATGCAATAATTAGGTATTTATAGGCATTTATTCAATTTCCCACAAATTAGATCCCAGTAGCCGACATTTGCAATTTGAATTTTAAATGTTAAAATATTGACACTGACATATTCAAATTTGGATCCTGGAAAAATAGGACTTAGACGCTTAAGGGTGTCCCAGTATTGGCCCTATTTTCCAAGATTTTAGGTGTCAGGGGAAAAAAAATTAAATAAATGTATTTGTTCAATACTTGCAATTTCTCAGAAATTGTTAAAAATAGGCCATGGAATGCATTTGGGAAATTAGGTGCTTAATTAAGCTCAATAATTTAGGGGGGGACAAAACATAGTGTGAAATAAGGACAACCTAATCATGTTTTTGCTTCCTCAATCTATTAATCATGAAGACTTCTTCAAAGATAATTATAGTATCAACACATTTCCACATCCCACAATAATGATGGTTTTTCCTTCTTGAAAAACCAAAAATTGTAAGTTTAAACACCATGAAAGGTTGATACAAGACAAAACAAACCCCATCATGAAAATATGCCTTGGCTAGTCTCAAGACATTGTATAGGTGGTATGGAATCAAGGTATGCAATGTTTTGAAACTAGCTGAGGCATATTTTCATGATGGGGTTTGTTTTGTCTTGTATCAACCTTGCATGGTGTTTAAAATTACAAGTTTGGGTTTGTCAAGTAGAAGGAAACACCATTATTATTGTGGGATGTGAAAATGTGTTGATACTTTAATTATCTTTGAAGAAGTCTTCATGATTAATAGATTGAGGAAGCAAAAACATGATTAAGTTGTCTTGATATTCAATTTTCATGCAAGAGAATGCCAACTGAAGGTGTTAGGGATTGATAGTGACAGAGAGGTGGTTGTACAAGGATTGACAAATCAGAAATACTTCTTTAATGTTGTTGGTTTGATACAGTCTAGCCACCAAGGGGTTACATTTGAGTACTTACAGGTGTTTTGACAATCTCTTATGGAGGTTATGGATGATCAAAGAAATGACTCAAGGAGGATTATGGATAATTTTTTTAGAATTAATGTTGTTGTCTTCTTTTGAATTATCCAACATATGATTGCATTTGCATACTTACAAGTGGATTAGAAAAAAAATTTAATCAAGAAATGGAGCATTTCTCAATTGGTGATTCTTGATGAGGTATTTTCAATTGATAAAATGTCAAATTTCTTATTCTTGCTAAAATATTTCAGTTTTGTAGCAATTGTTGCTTTTTTGGGGTGCTGATTTTCAGAAAATCATATTATAAGTTGTTGGTTTTAGACTTGAACAACTACAAGATCATGAATTTTCAAACCACTGAGTCATTGAAAAAATTTAGCTTATGGTTTTAGCTGAAGATAATAGATATTTCAACTAACCAAGTTCTATATTGGGTGGGAATTCAAGCACCAAACAATTGCCATCTCTTGTCTTCAACTTGCATTTATGGTTTGGACAACAAACTGGTATCGCACAGTTATGACTGTCATGCTGGAGTTGAAGAAATTAAAACTGAGAAGGTTATCATTAACTTTTTAGAAAAAATATCAAAATGGTGTAGTGGAAACTTGGTAAGGGAAAGCAGTTTTTCAGGGAGCTTGTTAATTTCTTGCAAGAGATTATTTTTCTTTTAGCAAGAAGAGTGAAGGAAGTTTTAGTTGTAGGTGTGTTACAACATAGTACATCAAACAAAAGGACTAAAAAACATCCTAGATTGATTTGAGATCCTAGAACCACATTGATTATCCAAGATTGAACAATTGGTTGAGACATGCAATTGCTTGACGACAAACAATTTTTGGGAGGGAGGATTGGAATGTCCTTGTTTTAAGAGAAAATGATTAATGAACAATTAGCTCTGATATTGAGTTTTTTCGTGGGCTAATTGGTGAGTAGTGGAAAACTACAAAGTTTTCAGAGAGCACAGGTCTAATTTAACAGAGTTTTTATTCATGGTAATGGATTTAGTTGGTGGTGTAAAGCCTCGTGATGCTTTCAAAATGGATTTTCAACTTTTTGGAAGTTCTCCAAACTTCTTGGAGGAGTAGGCTATTTTTAGTAAGTCACCCAGTTGCTTCAGTTCATCGTCCTAAGACCTCAGGATCACTTTGGTATTGACCAAAATTGTATAATTATATCATTTGGGTACTTTTCACAACTCGGGTAAATTATTGAGTTATTAATTAATTATTCACTTAAGTTGTCTAATGTTGAAATATTAAAAAGACAACTTACGGTAGTAATTCATTAAAAAGGTGTTAAATTGTGTTTCATTTTGGATGCTTAAGCTTGGGGGTCTTTTGCTCATGAGAAATATTATTTAATTTGCAAAAAAGTCTTTGAGGGAAAAATAAACTATTATATTTTTATTATTATTATTTCCCTTTGGAAAAGTTATAAAAGGAGGTTGTGAGCTCATTTGGAGGGTTAGCCATGATATTTTATTTGCTTCTACATATGGAGAGAACTTGTGTTCTTCAAATTTCTCGAGGATGAAAACCCTCTTGAAATTACAAGTTTTGAGAATGAAAACACTCCTAGTTGGTCTTAGTGGTTTCATATACAAGCCACAACTGCTCCTCAAAGTGAAATTTTTATAGTATGGAGTTGAAGATGAGTATTTTTGATGTGTTTAGAATTGGTAAAGTTTTAAATGTTGTTTTAATTTCTTAGGGGTTTTAAGAGAGATAGTGGAAGTCTAAAAAAGGGCCATACATTCCAATTGGAGGTCGTACCCTTAGCAAGCGATACTTCTGACCTAGTTCTACCAATTGATATTAATTCATTTGGATTTTATTTCATGTCTTTGCTATTTAAAAATATGTCTCTAATAAATCCTTTGCAGGCCATACAATTTTAAAAGTATAGAGTTTTAGGTTTTATTTGTTGCTCCAAACATTGTTGGGTCGTATTGTGTTGGGAAAGGGGTGTTGGAATATAGCAGCTGAAGTGCTTCATTATAATTGCTTAAACATCACCCATGGGTCGCCCTTGATCATGAAATGCAACTTTGGCCCTCCTGGGTGTGGGATTTTTGACATATTTTGATGTTATTTAATCTTTGCTTTTGTTGTTAATGTTGCATTAGCAACAAAATACTTATTTTCAGGCCTGCAAGGCATTTAGTTTTTATCTTTGTATATTTCTCATGATATTTAAGGTATGCAGTGGTAGTTTGAGTGTGTTTGGAGTATCCTTTTAGTTCTTGGTTGATGGGTGGATGTATTGGGCCTGATTGTGTGAAGTTTTGGAGTGCTACCTTGGTTGTACAAACCTATGGTAGATAATTATTAGTTGCATCAGACTTGTTTTGGCAGTTAAAATAATTGTAATAAAATGTTTCAAGGCTTGTGTTAGCATCATTGCATCTTGTAGACACCTAACATTGTCTAAATGCATTATACATTCGATATTCGCCTTTTAACATCATTTTCTTCATTATCTCCCAATTCCTCAAATTTAATTAAATAGTTTTCAATTATTTGATTAAATTCACTATTTTCCTCTATTAATTGAATAATTAATGTTATTTGATTAATTCACCAAAATTCATCATTTTTTAATTAATTTCCCTTGATTGAATAATTTCCAATTATTTAATTAAAATTCTAATTTTCTTCAATCCCACATGATTAAATAATTTCTAATTATTCAATTAAAAATCCTAATTTCTTCTCATCCTCACAATTAAATAATTTTCATAATTATTTAATTCACTAATTTTCCTCCAACTTGCACAAAGCATATTCTTTCTAAGAAGGAATATTCTCTTTTCAAAATATCTTCTTTCCTCATATTCCTTCCAAAAGGAATATTTCATAATTCAACTTCAAATTCAAATTTGATTAGATATTCTCCCTCCAAAATATCTATAACCAATTTTCCATGAAAATAGGGATATTTTGGGCTCTCATTCATTATCCACCCTTGATCTCCTTGATTTCTTCTCATCCAGTGATCTTCAAATTCAATCTCCATTGTTGATCAGACATCCCGAAAATCTATAAATCAACTAATTTCTTAATCAAAATCATTCACAATTATATACACCTAAAATTGGTCAAGAACAATTAATTAATTAAAAAAATACAAGCTATTTAATTAATAATCTCTTTATTTCATTTACTTATAAATAAATTCTCAATTTATTTATATAGTTCACACTTTTCTAAATTCTTCAATCTAAACCACATTCTTCTAAATTTAATTAAATAAACAAATGACTATAGTTTGTTTTTATTTAATTAAATATCTCTTCACTAAGTTTGAATAATTTCAAATTCAAAATTAGTCACATGTCTACAACACTTTTTGGCCATGTCATCAAATGTCACATGTAATTAAATATGACTAATATTTAATTACATTATTTTCAACCAATTATCTTCAACAAACTTTTAACACATGGCTTATTCCTCACACACTTTATTCTTTCATCCATTTGGCATGTTGCCCTTGGTAAAGGGGACATCCTCCAAGATTCTTCCATCTCCACTGTTCCTCCCTCATGTTTGAATCTAGACCGTCGATCGCTGCCACATCACAAGATGCTTTGAAAATCCTATAAATACAACCCTTTGCTACAACATTATCAATCACATCTTTTAGAAAACTTATTATGCAGGAATAGCTTTGGAGCATTGGAGCATTTGGAGTTCATAGTTAGCTTTGTAGTATCATGTTAAATTATAATCATGTCTTGCTTTATAGTTGCATTTTATTTCATGTCTTTATCTATAGTTGCATTTTAATTTATCATATCAATAGTTATTTGAGCATATGTAGAATCATTTTAGTTTCTTATTACAACATTTGTATCACATAGTTTAGCAACATTATCCATTTGTCAATATCTCCATTATCATAGTATCATGGATTTTGTCACATAGTTTCATGTAGGAACTTAGATTTCTTGCATTTTATAGAACATCTCGTTTCTCAAGTTGTCATTCTAGCAATCATAGTGCACATATAAAATCTAAGAGCCAAATGGTTTAATGAATCCTTGAGAATAGAGAACAATGGAACGTTTTTGAAGATTTGTTTAACTGCAACTTATAGTAGTTATTTGATTCAAATCTTTAATATAATACGTCTCATTGGTGTTTGTGTGCTTTAGTATTGATTTGCTAACTCTCCCACATTTCACACACAACAATTATTATAAGCATTCACAATCTTAATCATTTTATCAGTATCATGTGAATCAAATCAAACCATCCATCTATCATCAATTAAGCTTTCACAATCATGGGTGATGCTTAATAGAGCAATCCACATACATTTGGACCATGATTTGTAATGATCTACCCCAAATTGGCCTACAAATTTTTTTGTTTAACACCAATTCTGCTGCTCAGGGTTTTGGACATTTCATCAAACAGTTGTAATTCTGCTATTACTTTCACTGTATTGATGATTGTTTACATCCGCTTACAGGATTATATACAATTTCCTTCAATTCAAGACATGCCCAACTTAAGAATTTAAAATCTCTATGAATAACAATTCTCCTTAGAACCCCAAATACAAAGGACGGATAAACTAATTATGCATGAATTCAACTAGTATTCTTAATCAGAGAGATTTATTACATAATATAGATTTTCAGAACTCATTACATGCAATATTCAATCATTATGATACTGTTGACATGGTAAAATATTTTAAACAGGACCTTCCTTGAATTCACGTATCATCCATGACACCTCGTGCTTCCTTTGGACACCCCACTTCAGACTCCTTTGAACAATGTCGATACTCAAAAATGATAAACAGGTGGCACTAAGAGAAAACTGCTTCGCACTCAAAATTTCTAAGCTCCTCACAAGTAAATCGGCTCCTCTATCTCTTTCACCACTGATAAATTTTGAACCAACAAATTATACATGGCCTTTTTGTTAGCATAAGTCGTCAAGAGATATCAAACAACTCAAGAAGTGGCCTCTTTAATTCTCAACTTCTTTAAATAAAGAGTTTATTAACAATACTCCTCCTCCCGTAAGTGCGGCCCATATAAATTGATATTCATTGTTGAATTTTCCAATATGTTATTTCAGATATTTGTCTCCTCCGGCCAGCTTCAGAGAAAACCGACCAATCTTTCACAGTCCCGAAATCCTTAGTAACTGATTAAATGGAAGACCATGATATTCTAAAGAAATTATACATTTAAATTCAAGTTTGGCGGCAACTTGCAAACAAAGACTCCCGAATTATTGTATGTGACTTCTCATTTTATCCATGGCCAAGAAAGTAACGACAATTAAAGATTGAGTCGACGGTTGGGCTTAACTATCACACACTAAGCGCTGACTGCTTAGTTGGATGGTGTGGGCCCATGCAGTCCGTTGCTTTCACCAATTTTTTTCCCGTTCTCCTAAACATTCCCGTAAATCGTAGCAGTCAGCAGTCAGCTGTGCGATTCCCACGCATAAGCCAAGCCCAAATTCAAATCACCGTTTTGCGCTCAAGAATTTTGAATGGATAAAAGAAACAAGATTGCCTCGTGTTGAATATAGTTATAGGAGCAAATAGAAGGACAAGCATGTGAGTTGTTGGCCCGAGTGCCTGAAAGAACTACATTCAGATCTCAATAAGGGAAAATGGTATTGGGTCTCAGTTTGAGATGCCCTCAGCCAAATGTGGGGCTGCGGTGGGTGAAGACACTGTGCTCTGTTTGATTACAGACAAATTGGATATAAGAAAATATGGCCAATTTCTTGTTAGATCTTATATTGAGGAAAATAAAACAATCAAATTGTGTCCTGCTCTTGAGTGTGAGTATGCTCTGGAATTGGAGAGTGGAAGCAGCCAATGCTATGACGTCACCTGCAAATGCTCTTATAATTTTTGTTGGAACTGCTCAGAGGAAATGCATCATCCTGTTGACTGTGAAACTGTTAGAAAATGGGTTTTAAAGAACGCTAGAGACAATAAAGATAGAGAATGGGTTTTAAAGAACAAAGACAATAAAGAAACAAAAAACTGGAAAATTGTTAACACAAAGCCCTGCCCAAAATGTAACCGCGCAATTGAAAAAAATCAGGGTTGCATGCATATGACATGTGTGGCTCAAGTTGACTATTGCATTATAAGGCTTTAGGAATTTCAAGCAAATGCAATTGGCAGGTGTAAAGCCAAACTTCGCAACCATTTTCAGCAGCCTCCATGCCTATGCCAAAATGGGATTTTGTTAAGAGGGTATGGAATCCGTCAAAGGAGGATGGGAATTTAGTCGGATGTTGTAGTTGCAACTACCCTGGTAGACATGTATGCAAAATGTGGAAGCATAGAAAAGGGTCGTGAACTGTTTGACAAAATACTTCAATATTTTTCATATCAAGGAAGATTAGATCTCTGGTTATAATGGTGGAGAGTCAAATTCTGTAACAGTTGAAATTTGTTGCAATTTGTAATATTTTTCGTTTTTATTGATTTAATTTTGGGGTGCAATTCCATTTTCTAGTTATTTTAAAATCAACTGTATTGTTCTTATTTTCATTATTTTAATATATGATCTAATCTGATCCTTACACTGCTGCTCTTTGATCTGATCCATATATTGTTGCTCTTCGCTTTTTCTAGCTTTCTAACTAGACTCTTGTCTCAGGGCATATGAGAAGAGGGCGAGGTTTCCAATGCTGGTTTTTTTTGTAAATTGTTATTATAATAACTTAAATTCAAGAACTTATAAAATCTTGTATTGTGTTGTATATTTTAGAATGTTATTTATAATTAGAATTAGAGCTTGTGAATTTGACTTTATGTCAAAGACATCAATTTCAAATCGATGTTTTTAGTGGGGAATTTATTTTTAAGGATTTTGTGTAGTATCAACTATCAAGGGGAGTAAGATATGTCTAGTATGATATCTATTCCGGTATTTGAAATCAAAATCATTTTATTTATATCTAAGAAGATGGGTTTACCATGAATCTTGATAGACATGTTGCCCTCTATTTTAGGGTTATAATATTTTTAATTACTTTTCTTATTTATTTGATTGGTCAACAAGAGTTTTATTTGAGTAATCATGATATTATAATGCAATAGTCAACTAGATGTTAAGTACAGTAAGAAACTCAAGTAGTTAGTCCTTTCGACCTTTGGTTAAAGTTATGCTTTAGATTTGGTTCAAGCCTATGTTCTAGTTTTACTAAATATTAGTCATATAAGGAATTCACTACACTTGTTTATAAAATGAACATTTCAAAAAGATATGCAATACATGCAGTTCTTTGCACATATCATAACTAATTTTCTTTTCCAATTACAATTAAATGATATAAAAAGTGATTTATATTTCATTTATCACAGTAGATAAGTTTGTATAACATAAATTTGTAACACTTATTCAAAATTATATTATAGTTTACATATTTTAGAATGCATTATTTTCTATTATACACTTTTGAGTTGAGAGATCAAGTAATCATATAATACAAATCAATTTGTTGAAACATAGTATAACTATACAATGAGATATGATGATTTTAATGCAAAAAAACTCAATAGCAATGATAAATCATAAATGGAAATAGAAATCAACTCATAAAGTATATACAAACCATAACCAAAGATTTACATGGAGAAAATTATTTTGGAAAAAAATCCACATCCAAAGAGATCCAAGCCTATATTAATAATAAAATTTATAATACATTAGCTTATCCCTCTAAAATTTGGTAACATAATGGTGCTCAAATGACTTGTAAAACATGATATTACTACCATCTCAAGGCACCAATATATAGGAGACACAAATGTAAGATACCATGATTGGTATTCTAAGACATGTGGTCAATACTACACACCCAAAACTAATCATCCAAATCCTCATAAGATATTTCACACCTAGCAAAAATAATTAACATACCTTGAATAGTAACCCATTTTATACACCTTCTATCTATCTCCTACATTATAAACATCATAGATTTTATCACAATGGCCAAAATGGCCAAGATCCCAATCCTAAGCACTCCATGGGAAGATTGACCAAATCTATCATAAGATCTAGTAATATAAAATTATCTTACACCTTCTTA